>APFE030983119.1:27282-56985 GCA_000404065.3 Pinus taeda
AAAGTTAGCCAGGTAGCCTTTGAAATCGCTCGTGCTTTGGGTGGCAATTGCAGAGTAAATGAATGCTGCTTCAGTCTATCTCCCGGTCTAGTTTATAAATTGAACATTTGGTTTCAAATACTTGATCAGTTCCTCTTGTCAAATAAGTCTTTAAGAAATTTTAAACCTCATATCTAAAGCCTCTTAAAGAAATCATAGAATTTGTTTTGAAAATTCATAAAAAAGCAAAATAATCATAAAATATCCAAAATTTGGTTTCCTAGAGAACTAACTTTTTCTTCAAAATTGTTTTACAGGTTTAGATATGATCTATGATGGTGGACAAGGATCAAACACACAAAGGTTAAAATCATCCACCTGGCGACTCCAAAATCAATTTCACTACTAAGACTCCGCTGGAGGAATGAACCTGAAAGAAATGTGTAAAAAGATCAGACTTTTAACTTGGATTTTTATCCAAGACATTGTGTTATTTCTAAATTGATAGAGTTTTCCAATGTATATTGTATTTTAGAGAAGATTTTCGATTTATTTTTTTTATTATTTTCCTTTGGAAATTGTAAATATATATCATCCTTTTGAATCCTATGATGATCACTTTCCAATCAAGAAGCCTCAAATACTCAAGACTCCACTACTAAAAGAATCCAAAGTTGTTGAGAACCTAAGGTGACCCAAATTGAGTGTTTTCAAGATGGATTTGAGAAATCAACGCAGGAATGCTCCTTTGGACAGGTCAAAGATTCCAGGTTTTCCAAACCCTTTGCCCAAATTTGATTGGTCAAAAAATCTTCCATTGTTTGAAGATGAAACAAGAGATGATGCTACTTTACATTTATTAAAATTTCATATGCACATTCGAAAGTTTAAAGTCAAATTCCATGAAGATTGTCTTATTAAAATATTTACGGTAACTTTAGAAGAAAAAGAAAGATCTTGGTATGAAAATTTACCAGCCTCTAGCATATGTTCTTTAAAGCATTTTCATGTTGCATTTCATGACAAATACAAGGGAAGTTATTCATCCCTATTGCTAATTCAAGACTGTTGTGACAATTTTGAAAGTTTTATTCAATATCTTGAAAATTACTATGATGATGATGATCAATTCATGGATCATGAAATATTAGAGGTTTTAAAAGAAAAGCCTTTTCAAAAAGTGGAAGCCTTGCTTGATTATCTTCCCCTCAGAAAGAAGAAGAATGATGTATGTTTTCAAAAACCCATGAAGTTTCCCCACTGGAAACAATTCTTGTATCACACCAACTAATCAGAATAAAAGGAAGGAAATTCAATTCCCTGAACTTTCCTCAAAATAGAAAATAGCAATGAAAACCCACAACAAGTCTGGAGATCTGTATTTTTTTAAAGTAGAAGACGTAAGAGCTTAAAAATATTGGAACCACAAGACCATCTTCAGCTAGTGGTTTCTTCAGAAGCTAAAGACCAATCAAATTCATTTGATGAAAGCCATGTCACAAATTTTCTTTCCTTGCATGTAAATGAAATAAGACAACACACTTTGGTAGATCATGATCTTTCATCTAAAATTAATGAGAGTTTGCAATTCCCTTGCAAGCCTCTATATGACAAAGATAATGATGAGGATTTTCCTGTTGTATGTGATAAGGTTGTTATATTTGATGAAGATCAAGAGTATTTGGAGAACTTGGCTAAAGTGGATAATAAGGAGGAGAAAAAACTTTCCAATCACTTAAATCAAGCAACAATTTGGAATGAGGTTTGTTTTCCTGGTACAAATCACCCAGAAGATATTATATGACAATATTACCATTATCCTTTGGTCAATATATTGCAGCCATCAATACAAGAAGAGATTAAGAATCATGAACAAATTTTTGCTAATTCCAACTACCATAGGTCAGAAGATAGATTTATAAAGCAATGTGTGGAGGAGAAATCTGCTAATCTAATGTGTGTGTTTGACAACATTACTTCTTTTGATGATTTTCCCAAATATGATCAATATGATGATAATTATGTTCTTCAAATCCAAACTAACTTTACAGAACAATCAGAGACTAGTTATGGGAAGAAGGAAATACGGTTTCACCAACTTGAGAATAATGATCTTCATTTTAGCTATGAAAGTGAGGAAGAAAATGTAGAAAATTTGGAAATAAGTGAAGCTTCTTTGCCTCTTTATTTTGATCATTTCAGTTTTAAAGGGAATGTGGTATTAAATCTCTAAAGAGAAGGGTAAGCAGCTTGTAGAAACTTATGAAGTTCCATTTAAACCTATATGTAATAAGTTGCATCAATCCTTCAAAGTCTTTCATGATCCCATAACTGATGAGTTTGATAATGAATGCAATCATAATTTTTCTCCATCAACGGACTATGAGAGTCAAAATCAAGATGATAATGGTTTCACCAGCCAGACATTTCAATCAATAGAAATATCATCACAAAGTGCAGTTGAAAACATGCAGGGTGATAAAGATAAAAGTGATATTTCAATTTCATGGCATGCAGGACATACACAACAGATGTACAATTGTTTGAATCAGTTGAAGAATAGTGTATATATGTTACAAGTTCCTTTTGTACAATTTCTAGATCCAACAAAGGAGATCAGGAATTTCCTTATCTTCTCAAAGGTTAAGAAAGCTATATTTGATTGCAAGATCTCAATTTTAAACACCAACAAGCACAAGCAACAAAGGTCACCAATGTATATGATGCTTGAGTGGTTGCATTGGTTGTTTCATTTTACCTAACTAGCAGTCAGAATGTTGATTAGAGTAAGTAGGTAGGATTTCAGTTTGATTTAAATCAGATTTTAGTAGATTATGAAATAAATTTTAGTAGATTATGAAATAAATCCTTAAATATTTGAATCCAATCAAAAGACCCTAAGATCTTGATAAGTTACTAATTTGGTTTGAAGGTTGCAACACCTTTTAGCTTCAGGTAAGATCTCAAGTTGTGCAGGAAAAGGTTAAAAATATTTTTGATAAAAAGACCAAGACTATAGATTCCTGCCTAAGTTACAAGGTGCTCAAGTGGGATTCAAGAAGTAAGAATAAAGGTTTGGTGTTGATTGGATGGTGACTTCTTAGAATTGAAGCCCGAAGTGAAGGCCCTAAGTTCCATAAGTTTCACTATCATATGTAAAATAAAGCTACCAGAAGAAGGAAGATTTCATACTTCCAGTTTGAAGACATTTTCAGGCATCTGACCTGCTGTTCTTGACTTTACACAAGGAAAAGCCATCCCCAAGTGGAGCCAGTGTTAGCCTCCTATACCAATAGGTTTCATCTTTCATGATTGTCTTGATTGAACTATCGAATATGTTCAAACCTTCTTTCTTGAGCAAAGATGTTCCATATTCTTGAAAAACCAAAAATCAAAAAAGTTAAAAAATGTAAAGAGGGTATACCATAAAAGAAAAATCAAAGGGTAAGAAAAATAAAGTGGTCAAAAAGAAATGAAAGAAATGAACCCCAAGCAAAAATAGACCAAGGAAAGTGTGCAAATTGAAATTCCACTACTACTTCATTTTTGTAATAAAACAATTGTGTGCAGCTTGTCCAACCTTTGCCACAATTCATGAATAAGTCAAACTGTTTAACCTTGGCTTACTCATATTTCAATTTCATGCTATAGATTAGAGAATAAATATCTGACCAAATATTTTAATCTTGGCAGATTAGTAGATAGTTAGAGTTAATAAAAGGTGCTCAACAGTTTAATCTGAGCCCTTGGATGTAATAAGGGTAGAATTAGATAGATTTCCTTGTAAAAAGAAAAAATGTTGATGAGGGTTTGCAAGTCTAAATGCACCCTAATAAAGAAGAGAAAATGGTAGTATTAAGTAGATAGGGTAGGTAGATGGTGCTGCGAAGTGTTATCTGATGAATGATGTTGCTACATGTTTTTGATCCTTTACTTTCATCACAAGTACTAAAGCAAGAAATACACTGGAAAATCACCACAAGCAAAGTCAAACTCATTAACCTCCCTCATCACTTTCCCCTCAAAAGTTTCACTAATTTCCCGCAAAGTACTAAGGTATTTGGAGATCAAAGGGGCTCACGGCATTTCCTTGACCTCTGGAGGGACCGGGCCCTCGACCTAATGATCAAAAAGACCTAAGTACTTAAGATAATCCATCATTATAATCTTCCATCTTTAACTTTGTCCTAAGTAAAATCCTATTTTACTTAGGAAACACATGCAAAATCCCATAAAAATCCCTCAAAATAACTTGCTGTTCTAAGTTTAAGTGTTGAAGATAAAATATTGCAATTTACTTCAGAAGTTATCACTTTCTTAGATGTGCAAAAATATTTTGAGTTTCCTTGTCCTTTTCTGTATTTAGATTTAACTCTATTATACTAAATCCCTAATAAAATACCTTATCCTAAGTATATAACTACCTTTTTATAAATATCCCAAAAACCCCTCTATTATAAAGTTTAACCAAAGTATTTATATCCCCGCACATTTAAAATAATAACCCACTATACGCCCTTTGGTTAAAATTATCATTATATTATAATCCCAGCCTTATGGTAATTAAATAATAACTGTTTGTTACCATATAAATAAAAATATATATATACAAAAACTTTAAACATGCCATATGTATGCTTAATTAAAAAAATATGAATAAAACTTCCGAAAAGTTTCGTGCCACCGTGGTTTGTCCACCTGGCAATCCACTTAACCAAACCCCACCGCAACCCATTTCTTTACGCATACGGGATTAATTAGTCATCAGGACTAATTAATAACCTTTTCCGCCTATTAGATATCGCCCGTGGTGATTATATTAAACCTTAATTTATTTTAAATCCCAACGGACCCACATCTGAAACCTCCATTTTGAATCCACAAGAACCAAAATGGAGGTGTTGCCAGCTCTGAATATTACTCCACTGAATGCTCCTCATCGTGAATTGGAATATTTACCTTTGATAGATGAAGATTTCCAAATTAAAGACCTGCATTTTGATGAAAGTCCCCTATTGAGCTATTGTCACTGTAGAGACGAATACTCAAAGGGGCACGATCTTAGAGGGTTGTTGGAATCCAATCTCCCAAGGTATCTCATTCCTTCAGTCATTTATTTCCCAGAAATCATCCATTACTGCCATTCTAACTATGATCTGACCCAAAGAGATGTAATATCCCCTGACCAGAGTGTTCTTTTCCCCATTACTCCCCAAGATATGAATGTGATGCTCCATTTTGAACTTGGTCAAAACCTCACTCCCTTGTCCATTGGGGAATTGCTTGAAAAATCTACTAGGTTGTCCCCTGAAGAGGTAATCAGAAGATCACATCCTTGGATAAAATGTCTTAATACTAGTAATATGATTTGTTTACTCCAACATTATTATCAAATCTATTCAAACAGAGGTTAGAAAGCATAACAGCTAAAGAGTATCAGTGGTTAAAGAGTATCAGTGGTTAAAGTGTATCAGGTAAAAGTCAGTGAAAGTTAGAACGAAGTTACAGAGCAGTCAAAGGTAAACAGTAAAAGTGAATACAGAAGGCAGTAAAATGGTAAAAAGAGATGATAATAATTTCACCAATATTGAGGTTTGTCTAAAGTTAAAGTAAAACAGTCAAAAGAGAAAGAAAGTAAAAAGATGAGAAAACATAACAAGAAGGAACATTTTTGCAGAAATTGCATATTTTAGTCATAGTTTTGCAGAAAATATTGTGATAAATCCAAGATGAATTTTACAAAAATGAAGAAGGTTTATGTTCCTAAGAGGGCCATCTACAAAAACATCTCTCATTTTTCTAACAGCCATTATGGTTTTGGAAATATTAAACAATGTTGGAAAGCACTGTTTACTGAAAATTTCAGTTTAAGTCATCATTTTTCAGAGAGTATTTTGGCCAATCCAAAATACTTCATACAAACCTGAAGGAGATTTTTGTTCCTAAGATACCCATATACAACAACCTATCTCAGTTTTTTCACAGTGATTTTATAATGAGCGATACATGCGCATCTTTACAGGCCATTTTTCAGACTCTGTAAAACTCTGTTTTACAAATATTTTTTACAGACTATTATGCATAGATGGAGAGGAATTTTGGGAAAATGAAAGAGATTTATCTCACCAGAATATTGATCTACAATAACCTCTTTCACTTCTTACATATATATTACGGATTGAGAAGTACAAAAATATCATTGGACCCGAATTTTGTAGAATTGTTGGAGCAGATTGCACAAAGAAAGGAAACAATTAGTGACTTGGATGCCTCATCATCAACTAAGAGTTGGATCAAATTCGAATTCTTCTCTTTGTCACCAAATATCCATACAAAATAGTGCCAAATAGATGCATTAGTTTGAGTGTCCTTTAATTAAGTTCTATTTATGTAAATAGTTGGAGAGATTTGTGAACCAATGTTGATATTTGTTTCAAGATATTTTAGTTTAGAATTGGTATAAATACTCCACTCTTGGAAGCATTGAAGGTGATTCCATTACTTGGCTATAACATTGAAACTTCAGAATAAAAGCGCTTGGAGAAATTTTTCGTGGCTTGGATGGATGAGGATTTAAAGCACAGGACTTGTTGTAGGATTCATGTGTTGGACAACAGTTCAATAAGTGTTTCTACCCTTTCTCTGAAATTTTATATCAGTCTATAATACCATGAGATCCATTCTTGAATAATTTGCATAAGAGATTGAAACATAATTTGCTTAATTGTACTATGTTTCCAAATGTTATTATTTTTTATGTTTTCCTCTCAATTAGTTATAAGCATGAATTCTTAAATTCCCTTGCTTTACTAATTTAAACACGGTTGGTTACTATAACAAAGGATTCTTCATTTCTCTTTGTTTGTAGTCATTTCATTTCTTTCCTTTGGACATGGTGAAAGACTCTTAGTTGCCTTTCATCCCTTCAAAATCATCCCATCCACGTTAAATTTTAAGGATTGTTCTTTGTCTAGCTATATTTCCCTGTAATACCATCTTGTGCTTAGAATAGAAATCCAGTAAAGCCATCCTTTGAATCCATAGCCCAATGGACTAAAAGCTCTCAATCTTGCCCTTAGTTTTTGGATTCCACCATTTTACCAAAACAAACTCTTGAATCTATAACTAGCCTAAAACCTTCCAAGAACAAAGATAAATCATAAAGAGAGAGCCCTCTCTGGATGCAGAGTGGCTAGATTCTGCATCTAAAAGGTTGGTTTGTGGTTACCTCGGGTAAACTTTCCTCTTACACCTCATGTTCTCGCCATCACCTCCACTCTGTTTTTAGCCGATCATTCACCCCCATATGATTGTTTACCCCTTTGAGGAACATCTGCGAAGAGTGATTCTATTATCCATCCTTGTGACACTGCCGTGATTGGAAAATTCCAAAGTTTACGTGGAATCAGCTGCTACCCAAAACCATCACTCGTTCCTCGAGAACGAGTCTTCTTTAATCTCTTTTCACCTGACTTGTAAAATATGAAAATATTTTTTTGCGATTGGCCTCTCCGGCTCGTTACAAGGCATCAGAAGTGCTATCCCTCCTCTAGATTTTAATCTTTTTGGACCTGAGGGATTATTACACAAAAAGATCGAGTGCTTGTCTTGTTTGGCTCATTAAAAGTAACGAAAATTCATCCTTTTGTATTATTTTACGCTTTTTCAGACTTAAGGGATTATATAACGAAAAAGAATCTATGGATTCTTCTTTCCATTTCTTTCAGACTCTCTAAAATTGAAAGAGACCGAGTTATATTTGTCGTTAAACTTGTTAAAACTGAATAGTGACAAACTCATCCAAGTGGATGAGAACGAGTTTCATTGTTGCTAGGCTCGCTAAAATATAGTGAAAGGTTCGCCTGAAAGGCAGATTATAGAACAAGCATATGTTATCCTCCTCAAGCTTGACAAAAATAAAGAGGTACTGGTCAGCAAGGACTAGGGAAAATTGGGAAGAAAACTTGAAGAAACTTTATTGGTAGCAATTCACTCTTGAACATGACACTTTCCTTCTGCATCCATGCTGGGTTGGGTTGTTCCGTTCACTGGTCATGACGATTAGTCTGTCACACCATCCATATTTGGGGTTAATGCTACAAATCCATCGTCAGTGTTGCCGATATGTTCAAGAGAAGTCATTCAGACAATTCACCTATGTCTCACCCACTACAATACATTCATGCTTCATTCCTTCATAACCGCCACCCTGAACCATGTATCGTCAATTTGTTTTCACCTCCAAAATTATTTTCTTCATTCTGTGTCGTTGATGTGGGATTCATTAAGGCCCTCTTGCGACAGGTCGCTTCTTGTCAACATCATCTCATTATCCAAGAAGTTGACTTAGGAACAACCCTTTCAGTACTTTGAAGCTTGCATGCCTCAATGGCAAGTTTCTCACTTTCGGCGACAGGTTTACATCAATGGCATTTGACCAAGATATTTTGCATGGTGTTCGATGCCAAGTCCTCTTTCACACCATGTAAGTTGTACTGTAGCACCTTGAGGGTCATTGTCATTATTGGTGATTCCTCTCGCACCTGTTAACAACTTATATCATTGGCTGGTAATCAGGCGATGTCTTTCCATGTTCGACTCCAGAACATTTTTCACATGGATCGACTTGTACTCTGAGTGAATATTGAACGCGTTTTGAAGACCCTGGATCTAGTTTCATCCATCTGGGCTGTGATATATTCAGGAATATAGAAACATCCAGTGTACATCATTGCCGAACAAATGATCATCCAAATCAAAGGATGATGTGTCCATATCATCAGTTTGTCACACAGACGATTGTCTCTCCTATGTACATGAAAATGAATTTATAAAGCTGAGCATGGGAATGCCTGCCTCAGCTAGATCATGAAAAAATGTTGTCAAAATAATGTATTGTATTGTATCTTATTACAGGTCGCCTCCCAGCTCGAAAAAACTTCTGATCCTCATAGTAAAGAATTTCACCCGACATCAGAAAAATTAATGACCTCATGCTTTAGGGGGCAACTGTTATAGACATTTTTGGGCACTTCAACCCCAATCATAAATGTTCATAAACTAAGGGCTCCTAAGTCCCTAAAAGTGTTGTTGCACTGCCTAAAGGAACAAGGTCAGTTGA
This sequence comes from Pinus taeda, assembly GCA_000404065.3. Lineage (NCBI taxonomy): Eukaryota > Viridiplantae > Streptophyta > Pinopsida > Pinales > Pinaceae > Pinus > Pinus taeda. The sequence goes on from APFE030983119.1 coordinate 36,383, forward strand.
TTACATCATCTCCCAGAAGTTCTCCACTACAAATTGCTCATAAATGGTCAAAACTAGACCATACTGAAAACCCAGTGTAGAGGGTGTGATGCATCACACCTAGTACACACAGGAGGTGTGATGCATACTGAAAAGGCCTTCTACAGGGTGCAATGGACGAGAATAGACAAGTGGCGGAGACAGTTTGCTAAGTGGATGATCAAGGAATCTTCTAGAAACTTCTCATATGACACTTGCCTCTCAGAATTCGCTCAAGGATGAGTAAGAGATTAATGAAATATCCAAGTGGAACCAAGAATTATCAGAGAGAGGACACTAATAAAAAACCCATAACTGACTCACACCTTTGCAAAAATCTATATATGGATCTCTCATCCCAGAGATCCAGAGGTTAGAGGCTGGAATTTTGTATCTTATAGAGAAGTGTTGTTGGCTTTCTTATGTACATTCACAATGTTGGGTGATCTAGCTTTGCTTGAGGTGAAGAAGGGCTTCCTAGCTGGAGGATGATGTTGGGTCAGAGCTCATGGTTGTAATCCTCTTGCTACTTTTCATCTGAATAAATCTATTCTTGTTTCCTTCCATATTCTTCTGTACTTGTTTATATATACATGTATATGGTTAATACACATCTAATCCTGTATTATTCATGAATTTAGATCCTTGTTTCTTGCATAGTAGTATGTTGTTGTGATTCCATAGGTTCTTTTGAAGCTGGGAAGACAAAGGAGAAGTGACGAAACTCTATCAAGAAGGAGAGGAAATCAAGCGCAAGACTCAGGTTGGCCCTCTTGGTTCTCCTCTCATCTATTTTCATAAAAGGAAATAATAGTAGACTTTTATTGTTTGTTTCTAAGATAGCCACCCATATTATTGGGAATAACAGCATCCGAGTGGACATTATTCCCATATAACAGGCAGGTTCGTAATTCAGCAAGGGTGGTTGATTCTTCTCTAATATGTTTGCCACCTCCATGAGGCCTCCTGGGTGCATGTACCTCTGTGGGTGAGTCACTATGAGTCTCCTCTTCATAATCATATGAAGGATCAGATGCCATCACTACTAGTAAATGAGCTATTTTGGAACTGCCTTGATAAAAAATCGGTGGACTGTGATGTTCTGAACTTTCTTGAGGATGTGTTTTGGTTTTTTGTTACCAAGGGAAGGGTGATATAAAGGACTGTATGGGGAGGAAAAATAATGAGGGATTTAGGGACTATTGGGGTAGGTTTCAGTTAGGGAAATGGGGACTTGGGGTATGATTTAGGAATTTTTTAGTAAGGGTTAGGGTTTGAAAGTTTGAATTTGGGACTTTGGGAGACGGGATTGGTGAATTTAGGGGAAAGTGAATTAGGGGAATGGGGAATTCAAGGGAAAAATGAAATAAGGGAGTGATGAGATGAGGGGATACTTGGTAACAAAATAGTCAAGACAAAACCTTAGGCAACAATTTTCTTTGGTAGTCTTCAAACATTCATCATGCATCAACCACCATGAAACAACTGGCAATATTGGATGAAAAAATACGGGAGAAGCTCAACCTACTTGTATTGATGGCAATCCATGCGTTTTGGGTGATTTTGGAGCAAGTTTGGTAGTTTTCGAGCTTCTTGGCTGTGTGCACCGTGTAGCATACCCAATGCGTTGTGACCAGTATATGCGTCGCGTCTGTGTAAAAATGAACTGGAGTTTGATGCCCAGTGCACCGCGGCGACTGTATGCGCCGCACCTCCTGCCCATTGTGCCGCATCCATTGACTTGGAGCAATTTTCACCCAACTTTCTTACTTGCTCACCAAAATCACTTTGCTTTGCTCAAGAGTGCAAATGAACTATGAAATTTGAAGAAATGACTTATAAACAAAGAGCTTTTAAATTTTTGGCTCATGAAACCCACTTTCATAATGTTTTTGATTTGACTTCATTTTTAAACTCTGTTTTTGGACTTTTCACTTCTTTTTAGCTTTGTGATGAACCAAATGACCTATGCTCTATTTGTTTTGCAGGTGATTGGAGCTACTGGGCCTAAGCAAAGAAACCAGGATTGCAGGGGAAGCATTTACATATGGGGGAAATCAAGTTACATAAATTTATACAATTAAAGAAAAAATACTCTATTTTTCTTCAAAACGGAGTTTTTAGGAAAGACACATTTTTGAGCACTTGGTTATGAAATTTATTGATATTGGAACCACCTCATATGCCTGCTGACTATTATTGGAGATTTTAAAACCCTTTTTGATGAAACCCTAATGAAACCCTAGAAAAGACTTTTGAAAACTTTAAAGACAAAAAAGTGATTGTATATGATCTTGATGAGTAAAAATGAGCCAACAGGTACAGGATATGAGGGAAACTGTAGGAGAAGCCACTACTGTCAGATTATCCATGCTCCTAATGGAATGCAACTGACTGGGTGAGACACCTAATATGCAACGCAACAAGAGGATTTGCTCTCTGTGTTAGAAAATTATATATTACAGATCAATGGAACACATAAAGTATTGTAGAAATATAAACACAGAAAACGCATAAAACAAGAGAGACACAGATATACATGGTTCACCCAGTTTGGGCTACGTCCACCCCGAACAGCCAGTCCTTCCTTTCTATTATCCAACAAAATGAAGAGACACAACCTACAGCAAATCCACTGTAATATCCTCTATTTTCTCTCACAGTCTCACCTCTCTATTTTCCGCTCACACATCTAGAATACACATCTATCATAGCCTCAAATACAATGCCCTCATAAAAAGAAAGGGATTGCCTTCTACGGAAAAAACCCTAAACTAAACATAAGTTCCACGATCATATCATCCGCCTAATGAACAACCCAGATTGACTAGAAATTACTATACTTTTACAAGGCAAATTTACATCTGTTTTTGGCTTCGGGGGCGCTGCCCCCGAGCTCCCGCCGGGGGACCGCTGGCCCCTAGACCCCCCAGCCGGGGGGATCAGCCCCCCCGGACCCCCGCGGGGGGGACAAGTCCCCCCCGCACCCCCTTGTGTGGAGGGGTGTACAAACTTCTTGGGGTGTACATCCGGCTGAAACAAAGACCTCTGAACAATCATGCTCCACACACAACACTTTGACAGAGGGATGAAGATACCGACACTAAAATGGGCTCTAATGGGGATGGTAGCTCCTTGGAGGTGCCAAGAACTATAGATCTCTGGGAAAGCAAGCAGTTCCTTCATCCATTGGGCTATGGAGTCAATAAATTCGACAAACCAAAACCGATATCCTGGCAACAAAACATCGAAACTCAAGACTCAAGGCTCATAATTGAAATGAGTAAGACTAACTCAAACTAAAACAAGATACTCAAAAGCTAAAACTATACACTCAAAACTGACGAAAACAAAATATGACTCAAGACTTACTTAACTAAAACAAGTACTTAGAAATATTTTTAATGGCAGAAAACCATTGAGATTTGAGGGCTTCAAATCGTGATGACAACCACCTACCTACTGATGAAATATGTACAATCATGTGTAGTGAGCCTTCTAATGTAACCAATTGAGTAGATGGCTACATACTGAAATTATGCTCTCATTTTCCCTGAGCAGGTAGAACAATGTACATGTAGGAAACTCACAATAACCACTAAAACCAAGGCTTATGATAACGAACCAGGAAACATTCATCTTCTCTAATGCTTGCAAAAGAATGCTGAAGGGATCTTGAAAATCCTGAAGCACTAGCTTGTCTTGAGATCTAGTAGCAAAAATACAAGTACTCCCTTCATTTTGATCTGAAAGAACAACTAGTTGCCGAGTGATAGGAAGGAACATAGAGATATAAGCTTCTGCCATCTGATTGTTAGCTGAAAAGTCCTTAGCCATGAGAAATTTTGGCATATTATCTTTCTCAAGCTCATATTCCTCAACTTCATGGTCTAGGTCATTATTAAACAGAAAACAATCTTCACGATTGTCAAACATGACAACCTTATCATTTTCATGAAAGAAAATATTATGTGTTTGCTAATCTATAAGGCTAATGTTAAGACTATCATCATTTCCAAAATAGGAAGAAGTTCCACCAACACTTTCTTGACCATGTGCACACTGCAAACCTACATTAGCTTTGACTGTAACTTGACCTTTCAGGAGTTGATCTATTTCATCTTCAGACATAGGAGATAATACATTTTGTTTTCTTTTTCTCAAGCAATTATTGTCTTCTTGAAATAACATTTCAAAACATGAAAAACATGAATGGCAGTCCTTAATTCCCTGGTCTTTTGAACTTTAAAAACACCGTTGATCATCTTCATATGACATGGTAATCAAACTATCCAAAGGATCATTTACCACTCAGTTATCGAAAGAAGATTTTTCACTTACATAAAAAAATATCTCATCTTGTTTTTCATAAAATGACTGGATTACCTCCTCATTAAGGCTTGGGTCGGTAACTTTGTCTTCTTCATTCCAAATGATCTCAACAGTAGAGCTCTCCTGCATGGGATTTAGAACAAGGTACTCTTGATCATCATGATCTGAATCTAGATCTGAAATAGCCGACTTGACTTTATCACATTCTGAATTCGAAACTTGACTTTCCTGCATGTTGTCTTCTCCTATGGATAGATTTTAAATAAAACCTTCTCTTTCATCATTTTCCATTGTGCTAAGATCTTGATCCTGCTGCAAAGTTTCCTGGGCATCTTGATGAGTATCTTCTAAGTTCTCTTTATGTTTCTAAAATGGATTTTCATGCAGGGCCTCCGTGATCTCATCATCCATGAAGTGATCATATTCATAAACTTTCTCAAGATGTTTAATAAAACTATAAACATGTTTGCAACATTTCTGAACCAAATTTAAGGATGGATAAGATTCTTTATACCTTTCAAAGAACATGGCGTGAAAATCCTTTCAACAGTAAATACAAGCAGGTGACAAACTTTCATACCAAGATTGGGCTTCACCTTCCAGAGTGGCCATGAATATCTTCATCAAGTAATATTAACGAAAATCATCCTTCAACTTGCGAATATGTATGTGAAATCTAACCAGATCTAAAGCAGCATCCTTCCTATCATCATCTTTAAATGTCGGCAAATTCCTTTGCCAAGCTACCTTAGGAATTTTATTTGGAAACCCTGGAATGTGATCTCAGCTCATGGGAGCATACCTTCAATCCAATGAAACCATTTTGATAACAACAAATTCACCAAGAGATCACTCGGGCTATTGGTTCTTGAAGAGTAGAGTTGCCATAACAATTCTGAACCTTGAGATTCTTCGACAATGGAGTTGCCAAGTGAATGATTTAAGCCTTCATATGTGTCTGACTATTGTCCACCATCAACAATCAGATCTAACTTGATTCATGTACTGGGTGATCATTTATATCAAATGTTCATTTTATAAACTAGACCAAAGATTGACTGAAGTAGCTTTTATCTACTTGTGCTAATGCAAAGCAAAAGCGTTTCGAAGGCTACCTATCTTATCTTCAGGCTCTGTCTATAGTTTATAAAACGAAGAACACTAACAAACAAACAATTTATTCCCCAGTGGAGTCGCCATTATGTTAGAGCCTAGATTTACCTCAGGCTGAGAAAGGTAGGATCTAGGGCCAACATCAAACCACGCTAAACCTGGTAGCTAGCCCTACCAAGACAGGAGAGGGCTCTCTCCGGGTCAATCTCAGTGAATTATGATCACTAACGGCTTGAGATCGACTAATATAACAACTAATCTTAGGCTAGGTATAGGTACAAAGGAGTTTGATTGAATAAAATGATGATTTTGTGGGTTCTAAGGAAGGACAGATTTTGGGTGCAGGGAATGAGGCTCAGTCTTGCAGGGGTCTCAATGAGTCAAGGTAGACAACTAATTTTGGCACTCTAAATAAAGTGAGATGGATGGATCAGACATAGGAGGAGTTTAAGAGGGCAAGGGAATCCATGGATCCTCTCCAAACAGTTTAAAACATCAATAAACTAAAGCAAACTTCAAGTAGAGCACTACAATTTCAATATATTCTACTTACACCCTTGTTTGTTTAGCTAAGAAGAAATAAAGAGAATTGATACATATAACACATGAATAAATTAACAAAGACATAAGAAAGCACTGTACCAAAACAAGTGCCACAGGGATCCCAAAGAGTATTGCAAACCCTAGTCTCAATTCCTTAGCCAAAATACTGAAATGAGTGTACAATGAAGCTCCTTACTTTCTCAAGAGTCCAATCATGCTAATGAATGAAAAAATAGATAATATAGACAAATAATAGCTCATCCTTGCCTCTAGGGGTCGAGCTCACATGTTTAGGAGCTGATCCAACTGATTCTAAACTAGGAACTAGAAATTAGGCAATGAAACAACATGCCTCTAGAAACAAGGGAACTGATTCATTCAGTTTCAAACAACTTTTTAACTGATGAATCTACCTAACCAAGTGAAAATTTGACATGTTTACATCATGATCCATCAATGTACATGAAATTACATCACAATTTGACATTAAGAAAGTGAAAAAGTCAAACTGGGCGAAAAACAGGGCAAAAATTGGTCAAAATGGCAATTTTTTCTCTATGCACCGTGCCTGATTCTCTATGTGCCGCACCTATTTGGACTCACTTTTGGAGGCCTTCTTGATGTCCAAATCAGATCCAAGCATGATTTTTGGAAAGGTCTACTTGTCTACCTTCCGACCCAGGTAGAATTTGTCAATTTGGCATTCATTTTCCCTGTCAAAAATCAAATCTCCTAAGGCTGCTTCCTGTGTGTCAAAATAGGGGCAGTGAGGTCATTTTTGAGTGTTTTTGACCTTTTTGAGGGCTCAAAACCTGCCCAAATTTCTTGACCATGAACAAGAAAACATATTTTTTCATAGTTTTTTGAATTTTGAGCCTCCTAGAAAAAGCGAGCGCCACGTGGCACGGCGCAAAGGCCACAATTTCCTGTTTTTTGTGCCAAAATTTGTCAAAATGCAAACAATGCCCCAAATTTCTTGAAATTTGGGCTGAGCCTTCTCTATCAAGAGCTATGTTGGGCCAAGGAAGCCTCAGCCAAAATCCGAAGTCGATCATGCTCCTTTTTCCTCTTTGAAGCCTTCTTCAATTTTGTCTTTAAACTCCTTATTCGTGCCATGCAAACATTATTCCTTGCCATGTAGTGAAAAGTCATGTGTCTCAACAAGTTTTTCTCCATTTTTGCCTTCTCCAACAATCTCTCTAAGTGGATATTGACTCTCTCGAGCCATGACTCTTGATCGGCATTGATCTCTTGCTTTAGTGAAGTAAACTCCACCCTCCTTCTTTGGGCAGCTTGGCGGTTCTCCCTAATGTTTTGTAACTCCATGATTGTGTGCTGATCTTCAAGCTGCTTATTCCCTTGCTCCAAGTATTTTATGATCCACTTACCCCTCTCCAAGTTGAGGGACAAGGCCTTGATGTCTGTCTGTTGCTCTTGGATGATCTCTTTGAGACTTGTGCTTTGCGGGCCCATGTCCATATCATCATCCTCAATAAGAATAAAGGCTTGCTCACCTGAAGGCCCCTCATACTGCATTGGCCTCTTGCCTTTGTCTTGAACCTGTGGTGCTGATTTCGGAAGCAAGGCCCCTTCCATGCTAGGTGGAGATAACACTCACTTTGTTGTTGCGAACAACTGCCTGGTGCCCTTCTGGTAAGTAATAAACACTAGCATAATGGCGACTTGTGTCTCATGACCCTCATACTCATAAGACGGTCCACCTGTCTCATGCAAAGCCTCTGATGGTCCCCGAGGAGCTGTGAAAAGCTCTCGGGAGATGAAGTCCTCCCAAGTGATACCCTGTAATCCAAGTTGATGGATGACCATAATCTTGATGAGAGAAAAATGGTAAATACTGTTGAACTACTGCTGAGGAGTTTTGCTGCACTAGAGTAGTCATCCTTTCGATATTTTGGCACATGAAGTAAGGGATGTTCATCATCCATACCCTCATAAAATGCATGAGCAGCCTGATATGATAAGCATATAAATGGGAGAACCGACCCTCACAACTAAAATACTTCATGATCAATTTCATTAAAGGAGCATATTCATCTTTGAGGTAGCGAAAAGGAAACACTCTCTTGAGCTATCTCAAAAATTCGGGTTTGATGTATGGTTCATAATGTTGCCGGTCAATTTGCTACCTCTTGTTCCATTATTCTCCGATGTTGGGAATGCTGATTGCTAGTGAAATGGATTCTGGTGTTAATGTGAAAGTGACTCCAGCTAGAGTAGCTTGCCTGTCATGTAAATGCAACACAAATAAGCAGGCCAACTCATAGTGAAACTAAATGCTAGAAACCTTCTCACAAAACTCATAGCAGGACTGGTGCTGAAAACAAAAGATGGAAGGAGGGCAGGCTTGTAATTCAACAAGGGTGGTTGGTTCTTCTCTAATATTTTTTCCACCTCTATGAGGCCTCTTGGGTGCATGTACCTCTATGGGTGAGTCACTGCGAGTCTCCTCTTCATCATCATATGAAGGATCAAATGCCATCACTCCTTGTAAATGCGTTGTTTTGGAATTGCCTTGACAAAAAATAGGTGGACTGTGATGTGCCAAACTTTCTTGAGGATGTGTTCTGATTTTTTGTTACCAAGGGAAGGGTGATATAAAGGACTGTATGGGGAGGAAAAATAATGAGGGATTTAGGGACTGTTGGAGTAGGTTTTAGTTAGGGAAATGGGGACTTAGGGTATGATTTAGGAATTTTTTAGTAAGGGTTAGGGTTTGAAAGTTTGAATTTGGGATTTTGTTAGAGGGGATTAGTGAATTTAGGGCAAGTGAATTAGGGGAATGGGGAATTCAAGGGAAAAATGAAATAAGGGAGTGATGAGATGAGGGGATATTTGGTAAAAGAACAGTCAAGACAAAACCCTAGGCATAAATTTTCTTTGGTAGTCTTCAAACATTGATCATGCATCAACCACCATTAAACAACTAGCAATCTTCGATGAAAAAATACGGGAGAAGCTCAACCTACTTGTATTGATGGCAATCCATGCATTTTGGGTGATTTTGGAGCAAGTTTGGCAATTTTCGGGCTTCCTGGCTGTGTGCACCGTGCAACATACCCAATGCGCTGCACCCAGTATATGTGTTGCACCTACGTAAAAATGAATTGGAGTTTGATGCCCAGTGCACCGCGCCGGTTGTATGCACTGTGCCTCCTGCCCAGTGTGCCATGCCCAGTTACTTGGAGTGATTTTCACCCAAATTTCTTACTTGCTCACCAAAATCACTTTGCTTTGCTCAAGAGTGCAAATGAATTATGAAATATGAAGAAATTACTTATAAACAAAGAGATTTTAAATTTTTTGCTCATGAAACGCACTTTCATAATGTTTTTGATTTTGACTTTATTATTAAACTCTATTTTTGGACTTTTCACTTCTTTTTAGCTTTGTGATGAACCAAATGACCCATGCTTTATTTGTTTTGAAAGTTATTGGAGCTACTGGGGCTAAGGAAAGAAACCATGGTTGCAGGGGAAGCATTTACATATGGGGGAAATTGAATTACATAAATTTATACAATTAAAGCAAAAATACTCTGTTTTTCTTCAAAACAAAGTTTTGAGAAAGACACATTTTTGAGCACTTGATTATGGAATTTATTGATACTGGAACCACCTCATATGCCTATTGACTATTATTGGAGATTTTAAAACCCTTTTTGATGAAACCCTAATGAAAACCTAGACCTAATGACAATGAAACCCTAGAAAAGACTTTTGTAAACTTTAAAGACAAAAAGGTGACTGTATATGATCTTGATGAGTGAAAATGAGCCAGCAAGTACAAGATATGAGGGAAATTGTAGGAGAAGCCATTGTCGTCATTTGATCCATGCTCCTAACGGAATGCAGCTGACTGGGTGAGACACCTAATATGCAATGCAACAAGAGGATTTGATCTCTAACGGAGGGATGAAGATACCGACACTAACAGTACTCATCTCAATAGACTTTACAACCCAATGTGTAGTTGTCATCTCAATCTAGACAACCTTTGGTTTTTGGTCCAACCCAGCACCTGTCTAGCCTACTATTCAAACTTCTGCACCTAGTGTAGTTCATTAGTCTGGGCCTAGTTCACCTCGGAGTCCGCCTCAAATGACTGCTGCAACTACTGCAACTTCTGTTCTATATACCCCACCTACTTCTGAAGTATCTGTAACTCTGGTCTCTACTATTCCTGCATCAACTCCTCAAGCCTCTTTACCATAGTCGGGACCTACAATTCAGACTTCGGTTCAAATGCCTGTAGGACAACCTGGTCCAAGTATGGTTGTCACAAGTCAACTACAATTCACTTATCAACCATACTAGGGACAGTACCAATTCGGTCTTCCTGTGCAAAGCCCAACTTATTAGTATCAACCATAGCCTGGATATACTTATCAACAACCTCAAGAGCCCCAGTTTGGTCCGGTTAATCCTGGATTTCCAGGAGGATATAATATCCCAAATGGAAATCCAATTCCAAGTTATCCTGGATATCCTCCTCCTGGGGTTGGCCTTATGACCCAAGGTTTTCGAGACCCTAACCATCAGTTACCATTTATAGCAACTTTGGATTTACCTGATTTGTCGCGCCTTACAAACGATCTAATAATTATCTTCCATTTTGGCCGCCAATGCCGAATAAGTTTCCCAGTGATATCCCAATGTTTGAGGGTAAGTTAGGAGAGGATCCGTCAAACCATGTGATGACTTATCACCTCTGGTGTGCATCCAATTCCATTATCGATGATTCAATTCGCTTACGTATTTTTCAACGCACTCTGATTGGTCTTTCTGCCAAATGGTACATTGAGTTACCACGAGGCTATTTTTACAATTTTAGTCAGTTAGCCACTTCCTTCTTAACTCATTTTAAATTTCCTATTAGATATGACAATGGCACGGAATTATTAACTTCATTAAAATAGTCAATGTCCACATATATTTCAAATCATATTCATGAATGACAACGTAGATGACGTTTAGTGAAAGTTTTTATTGCGGATCAAATTTTAGCAGAATGGTTCATTAAATAATTATTACCTAAAATCACTGAGGATGTAGCTAAAGCAGGAGTTGTTACTGAAGAGCAAGTAATTGTTGAGGCTTAGTACCTTGACCTTGTTTATACACAGTCGGGTAATTTACATGAAAAAACCCCAACCTTTCGAAGCACAATCAAATAACTACAGCTCCTTTACGGTCTCATGCCACTGATGATATGATTGTCTAAGTTAGTACCAAAAGCAAGAAGAAATCTTCAAAGAAATCTTGTCTTATTATAACTTTATGAGATTCCTCGATAGGAGACTCTTCCGTTGAAATTCCTGCTGATATCCATGTCGTAGAATCATCTATGGCCAAATCAAAATCTAGCGGTAAAAAGAAGGGGAAGAAGAAAAATAAACAAAACTCAAAAGAAATCAGATAAAAATGAATCTATTGATGACAAACATAAACCTCGCTATCCTTGTCTCATTTGTGATGAGGAGCATTTTACAAGAGACTGCCCACATCGAGCTGAGGTTGCGAAAATCGTCAAAGGTTCTCAAACACCTGTTATCTTGAAGGATCCTTTTCCTAGTCAAGAGATAAGATGATCGGTTCTTCCTCGAATGCCTCAGAAGAACCCATTATGATGATGTCCCCTGTTGGGACTGCGACGCGATCGCAAGATTATTGTAGTAAAAGTCCTGTTGGTGGTAAGGAAGTAGAATGTTCTAATTCAAACCCATCAACTTCAACTCCTTCTCGTTCCAATCAACTACAAATCGAGAAACCTAAGCTTGACTTAGTAATCAAACCGACTACTAAAGGTATACTTCGGAAGTCAGCTTTCCATCCACATGCAAGAGGGGCTCAAAATTATAACATTGTTGAAGACTTAGCTGTTTCCCCTTCAGCAATGTCGGCTTTGGAGGTGCTGCAATCATGTCCAACACAACGTAAATTACTATTGTTGGCTATAAGAGCTGTTGATATTCAGGATTCGAACCTTATAATCTTCGATTTAGAGAATAGTACACCTCGCTTACCTCATCAAATGGCTTTCCAGATTCCAATGTTAATCAAAAATATACCTTGCTTTAGGACTGTGACTGATGAGGGAGCTTCTATGTGTATTATGTCGATCTAGTGTTGGAAATCGCTTGGTTCTCCTTGATAATTCTAAAGGCTTTTGATGGCCGAGGGTTTCATCCTTTTGGCATTTTACAAGATTTACCTATAGGGGTTGAATGAAAAACTGTAAATATAGATGTGGAAGTGGTTGATGCCCCTCTAGATTACAACCTTCTCTTGGGTCACAATTGGTCTTACGCTATGACTTCTATTGTTTCATCGGTCTTTCGACTTATCAAGTTTCCTCATAATGGAAATATCCTCACCATAGACCAATTGACTTATTTTTCATTCGACCCAGCCGCTTTTGATAGTATTCAACATGTCAGTAAAACAAGTATCCCTTACAAGGATGTTGGGGTAGGTTTGGTTAACAATTCTAGTTTACTAGAAACTTTTTCATTTCCTCCTCCTAATGTATTTCCTTCTTTTGCAACTATTCATATGATTTCATCGAACACTATTGTTTTTGATGATCCTTGGATCATACCTTCCGATTCTGAGGTGAACTCATTTGGTGATGCGATGCCTTTGAGTCCCTTTGAAGTTGCATATTAGGCTGTCCAGTCATTTTCTGAGTCTTGTTCAACCGAAATCGATCCAATGAATGTGGTCCATGGTAAATCACTTTCAATATCAACCTCAGATTCAACAACATTTTCTAATCTTGTTCACATTGATGAGCAGATTTGCGAAGTTTTGTCTATTGATGATTTACCCTGGGAAGATCTTCATCATCGATCTTCGTTTTTACCTGAGCTTGATCATTTTGAAAATGATTTTTCATCTATTTTTACCGCTGATTATGTCAAAGGACCACATAATCCATTGCAACATCCTAATTCTTAGTTGAATTTGGGAAATATTTCTCAAACGGTTCTTATTGACATTTCAGTTAAACCCGAAATTATTGAAAACATTCATATAGTTGCTTCCTGTACGGACGATGAAATCCAAACTTATAAAGCCCTATTTCATAATTCCATGACATGTTTGCCTGGTCATATAAAGAAATGCCAGGAATCGATCCATCAATTATTTTCCATGAAACTAAAACTTACCCGGGTGCTAAACTTGTCCGACAACGTTTGCATCAGATACATCCACAAAAAGCTACTGTTATTAAAGTTGAAGTTGAGAAATTACTTCGAGCAGGTTTCATTTATCCAATTCCCTTAACGGATTGGGTATCGAATATTTTTCCTGTTAACAAAAAGCAAGGAACGATAAGAATATGTATTGATTATAGGGATATTAATCGAGCTTGTGCTAAAGAAAATTATCCAACCCCCTATATCGATCAAATTATTGATGATTGTGCCGACAATGAAATGTTATCCTTTATGTATGGTTTTTCCGATTACAATAAAATCAACATACTCCCTGCTGATCAACCAAAAACAGCTTTCATTTGTCCATGGGGGACTTTTGCTCATTGAAAATTACCTTTTGGATTGAAGAACGTTGGAGCAACTTTTCAAAGGGCTATGTCTTATGCATTTCATGACATCAAGCACATTGTGCAGCCTTATCTTGATGATTTACGTGCCCATTCATTACGTAGAGCTGATCGTCTCACTCATTTACGAGCAATATTTATGAGATGTAGGAATTATTGAATTAGGCTGAATCCACACAAATGTGTTTTCTGTATAGAAACGGGTCATTTACTGGGATTTGTTGTTTCGAAAGCTGACATTCGTGTCGATTCCTCGAAGGTTGAAGCTATTGTCAAATTACATCCTCCTTCAACTCTTCGCCAACTCCAAAGTTTGCAAGGGAAAGCAAACTTTTTACGTCGTTTCATTCCTAACTACACCGAGATAATGAAAGGTTTTACCAGGTTGTTGAAACAGAACACTCCATTCTTTTGGGGTGAGATAGCTAACAAATCTTTTGATGCACTTAAACACGCGTTGACCCAGGCACCGTTATTGCATCCTCCCAACTACAACGAGGATTACCTCTTGTACCTTGTCGCTTCTCATTCCACCATTGGGATGGTTTTAGTTCAGGAAGATGAATTCAATAGTGAACATGTGATTTACTATATTAGTCGAACTCTAAATCTGACTGAGCTTAAATATTCGCATGTGGAGAAATTGGCCTTGGCAGTTGTTCAAGCTGTCCAAAGATTTCGTCACTGCATCTTATTACACAAAACCAGAGTAATTTATGACTATAACCCTATGTATATTTTGCCCAAACAATTGCTAGGGGGCAAGTATTCCAAATGGATAGTTATCTTGCAAGAATTTGACTTGGAATTTGAAAAATCCAAGGCAAACAAATCTTTGGTTTTTGTGGAACTGATGCGTGATTTCTCGCGTATTGATACTGAAATTGTGGTGGAAGAACCCATTGCGGATGAATCCTTGTTTCTTATCAGTACTCTTGATCCATGGTATGGAGATATCATTGTTTGTCTCCAAACCCAATCTTTTCGGCCTGAAATCTCACGATCTTAGTAAAGGAAAATACATTTCCAATCCCAACAATACAATATTATTGGAGATACACTTTATCGTCATGGGGTAGATTTTGTTTTCTGATGTTGTTTAACTCATGAAGAATCTGCAAAGGTTCTTAATGACTATCACTTTAGAGCATGTGGCGTTCATATGTTTGGGTATGCCACAACCCAAAATATATTGCACACTGGTTATTTCTAGCCATCCTTATTTAAATATTGTATCTATGCAGTCCGAAAATGCCACAATAGTCAAATTTTTTATAGTAAGATGCATGCTCCACTCGCTCCTCTCCACCCTATAGTTGTCGTCGATCCTTTCGCAAAGTGGGGTATCGACTTTATTACATGTAACCCTCACTTGGCCAGGGGACATGCATATATCATCCTTGCGGTAGATTATTTTACTAAGTGGGCCGAGGTGATGCGTACATTTTCGGCAGATGGAAAAACTGTTGTAATTTTCATTTTCAATCATATAATTGCTAGATTTAGTGTTCCTCAAGTGATTATTATTGATCATGGGAGTCATTTTCGAAACATCATTATGACTGAACTAACAGATCAACTTGGCCTGTGTCATGATAGTTCTTCTCCATATTACCCACAGGCTAATGGTCTAGTTGAGGCTATCAATAAAGTTCTAGTCACTATGATCCAACAAATCATTGGTATTCATAGGTTGAATTGGCATAACATGTTATTTTCAGCACTTTTGGGCATATTGAACCTCAGTAAAAACATCAACTAGTTTCACTCCTTTTCAACTGGTCTACAGTTTGGAAGCAGTGTTACCCATTGAATGTGAAATTCTGTCATTGCAAATAGCCATAGAATTAGTCCCAACCACTTCCAAAGAGGAGAAATGTTTGTTGTACTTAGCTTAGCTAGATGAGAATCAACATGATGTTGCATTAGCAATCGAGACTCATGCCAAATGAATAAAATCTCAGTTTGACTGAAATGCTACCCCTCATAATTTTTCCCAAGGAGACTTAGTTTTACTATATGATCAAGCAAATAATAAGCTAGGGGTTGGAAAATTTGTACCTATGTGGCATGGTCCTTATATTGTTAAGCGAAAGCTGGCAAAAGGGGCCTATGAATTGGTAGATTTTGACAGTGTCTCTTTCGATAAACCTAGAAATGGGCTTTATCTGAAAAGATATTATGCTTAAAGTTTGGTGTGGAGACTTTTATTAGAATAGTTTTGTTTGGTCAATTTAGTATTCCTAAATTGATATCATTAATTGTCAACCCGGGGCTCGTAAGCTGATGAAGTGAAGGTGTACTATATGTACTTAAGCAACCTCTTAGAGCTTTTTGTCGTTTGGGGGGTGTTATTTGTGATTAATTTTATCTTCCTAAGATGGAGTGATGTATTTATAAACAAATGAGTGATGGTGTGTGTGGAGTGAATTCTAAATAAGTGAGGGTGTGTGATTAGTGATTTCTAACTAATTGCTGAAAAGGAAGACTTTGAAGGAAATGAATTAAAATAAACTGAAAGCAAAGAACCACTTTCTAATAGTATTAGACACCATTCATGCTACTGCAAAAATAAGAAAATCACTTAAAAGACCAGTGATAATGTTTATCTCTTCCTAACTCTCTGCCTCTAACACATAGTACTGTGTAAGACACGATTAAGAAGTAGCTAAAAGTAAGTCTAATAAATGATGAAAATGAGAAAATCTATTTTAAAGACTAGTGATAATATTTTACTCTTTCTAACTCTCTGCCTATATCACATAGTACTGTGTAAAGCACGATTAGAAAGTAGCTAAGGATTAGTCTAGAAAGCACCCAGAGCCAGCTGCAAGTGATTAGTATTCTGATCTCTAAAAGATAAGCAATATATAGTAAGGGATCATTCAAATGTTAGCAGACAGTTTTGAGAAATAAAACTAAAAACTAGTTATGAAAATAAAGTGAAAGACAACAACTTTGAATCTGCCAACCGAAACTACCATTAGATACAAAGCAAACACATAAACACACAAATAATCCCGGGTCAAAAACCTGCAAAAGAGCAATGCTGATCAGCTTAAAAGAAAGGATTCAAAACGAATTAAAATGAAGTGAATTATGTTGTACATAGATCAAGAAAAGAAAATGTTGAAAATGAAAATACTATACAAGGCTAATATGAACAGGGGCCCTCCATTCACATAACCCAAAGAAGACTCAAAGTGTTGAAAGCTCCAAAATAGCACTTCTTCTATTACTCCATGTGCAGAAATTCACAGTTAAGAGTGCTAGAACAGCACTATAAAAACAGAGTCTTGGGAATGCTCAAAAATTACAACAAGTTCATAAAAATACAGCCAGTAAAAGTTAACATAAGCGTACGCAGACACAAGTATTTATAGGCATTTGAAGGATAGCCTATGCATGCTGCTAAAACTGAAAATAAACAAACTGTCATGTATAATAAAAGCTGCAATAACACGTCATGGGCCTGCGTGGGTGAGCTAGAGGTCTTGGTCGTCATGGGCATTGAATCCAGGGTTGGATTATGTCCCCCACATCCTGCGTAACACGGGCAAGTCACCGTCTGAGCTGACGTGACCCAACAGCTTACGTATAACCGTTAAGCTGCCTTCGTTGACCGGATCTTGCCCCTGTTTGACCGGAGGTACATATGACGTGGATGATTGAACAAATGGCACAAGAACCTCGAGCACCTTGATACCTAAGTACCCATGTGGCTCATTTGGCGAAATGGCACATGGAACCTTGAGAACAACAAAAAGGTTGCGGAATCTCCAGATGGCTGCGGAATCATCAGATAGCTGCGGAATCGGCAGAGAGCTGCGGAATGCTTGTAAATATGTCAAAATCTAAACAAAACAATCACACATTAGCAAAGCTCACTTGATCATGCTTGATGACATCTAATGTAATGATCTGGGTGGTTTTACATGGAAAATGAGGTGAAAGAGAGAGATAGGTGATGAGAAACAATAGATAATAGTAGATGATGAGGTGTAGGTTAGAGGCTCTACATACCCCCACTACGAGGGCATTGCATGTCCTCATGCAAAAAAACTGCTTGTTCAACCTGTTGTGATGCCTCTGCCAAGACATCTAGTCTCGTCTTCTTCCTCTGTGTGGAAATATCAATTCTTGGCCTTTTCATTAAACATCTGAACCTTAGGTTAATCAAATCCCTGTCTAGCCTCCTGCATTTCTTCCTCAGCTTTTTGTTTTCTTTTTGCAACAGTCCCATATGCAGCATTGTATTATCGTGGACCATCTTGTACACATTGCCCCTTTCTTTTAATTTTTCATTTTCTTGTATAATATGGCGATTTAGAACTTCAATTTCAAAAATTTCCTGTTTTAATGAGTGAATTTGTTGCTCCAAAGGTTGAACATTGCTTGGGCCAGCAGCTGCTTGCTCTAATGTTTCCAAATAATTATAAACCTTCTGTTGGTCTGGGTCAACCTCTGGTGACTTTCTTGGACTTGGTTCATGCTCTACCTCAGGTTCATGTTCAACTTTCAAAGTCTGCCTCAAACGGACTTTCCTCACGTGGCGGACTAGTCTCAACAGACTCAGTGTGTGAAGGACTTGTAGCATCCTTTCCAGGTGAGCTCAAGTCAATAAAGGATGGCCCTTTTGTTGTCTTCATTTTACCTTTTAATCTGCTGCTCCCTCTTACGGTGGAAGTGCTCTGTTCTTGTTTTTGTACTTTTTGTTTTTCCACCTTTTTAGGAAGGGCAGTTTTATGAAGTTTGGCCATTCTTTGGGCTAAAGGCTGAGTGTCTTCATCACTAGAGTTTGTAGGAGTGAGGAGAGTTTCCTGAATTATGGTTTTTCCTTTGTTTTTCTCTTGCTTCTTACTACTCTCCTTTCTCTTTTGAGCAACTTCTTTGGCAAGGTCTGCAAGGGTTTCTGTAATGATCCCTTGGGCTTCTTGGTCAATATCTACAGTAGATTCAGGGTCAATTTCTTGTTCAGAATATTGTACATCAGCTTCTTCCTCAATCTGTTCTTGGACAGTTTTCTCTTGGGTTTCAGGGGTAACCTCTTTTCTTTGTCTTCTACTCTTTTTGGGTACAGAGGTTTCTCCTGCCTCTTCAAAATGATTTCTTACAAGAAATCTCTTCCAGGTATCTTTGTTTGCTTTTAATTGTTCTTCCACTAACATTTTAACAAGACCATGATGATATAGGTGTGACTCAATGTTTCCTGGATTTCTTTGGGCAATTGAACACATTTTCTTAAGACTTGCGAGTAGAAAATATGGGAGATTGATATCTTCCCCTAAGAAATGCATCATAACCTTAGCATGGTAAATATATAAAACCCCAAACCTTCCTTCACAAGTCAGAAATTTTTGCACTAATAACAATAAAGTTGTCCATTCTTCCTTAACATAAGAGACAGGAATTCCTTTTGTGAAAATGCTGGTATCCATACCTGGGTTTTTCAAAATTTGTTTCCACTGTTGCCCTTGAACTAATCGATTCTTGAACCATCTTTCTCCAGTCCGTGGAAGTGATGTGGCTTGTGCTATGTTGGCCTCCGTGACTGTGAACTTTAAATCTCCCACCTCCACCTGATTATCTTTATCTTTGAACGACCGTGCAAAGGCCTTGGTAACCTCTTTATGGTACCCTCTGAATTTTTGAATGCATTGTAGCTAGTTGGCTTTTTGTAATGCTTCTTTCACCTGAGGATAACCTTCTAGAAATTTTGAACCCTCTGGTTCTGCCCTTAAGAGTTTCCCCATTGGTTCTACGGCTTGTTCTAATACGGTTTCAACAGTGGCCTTAACTCAGAAAATTCACGGCTCTGTTCTAGAACACGGTTTCAACAGTGGCCTTAACTCAGAAAAATCACGGCTCTGTTCTAGAACACGGTTTCAACAGTAGCCTTAACTCAGAAAAATCACGGCTCTGTTCTAGAACTTGTAGAAAAGGAGGTGATACGGCTTCAGCAATAGCCTTCACAGAAAATTCACGGTGGATTTACGGCTTTACACAGAGGATTACGGCTCTTGAATTAGCAGGAATAAGTAGAACAGAGTATGGTTAATGGAGGCAATCGTAGTGAGCACAGCGTGGACGAAATGAAGTGAGCGTAGAAATGAAAACAGTATGTATGGAATGGTATGAATGTAGGGGGTAGTAACGGCTATGAGTAGAAACGGCTAGGTCCTTGAGTTCCGGCATAGGTTTACACTTGGCTGCGGGATTATGCCATCGAGAGACGTAGTACAATAGGCTACGTCACTTTAGGTACGAAAGCTTTAATAAAAGAAGCGGATACAAGTGGATTTAGAAATCATGATAATCAAGGACTGATGGATTTGGGAAATACGTGGGTGTATGGTCTCATGATTGGAAAAAAACTGGTAATCATTACACTTAGTGGCAAGAAACATGACCTAGGAAACTTTACAAAATGATATAACTGTAAGTTTAAGATTTAGATCATACCTTAGACCCGCGCTTGGATTGCCTTTTGATTTCTTTCCACTAACCTTTCATTGTTTTCTTATTGTTTGCATGACTTTTCCCATTTATTGTTGATGACTTCTGAACTGTGAAGAGAATTTAAATACAGACTGTGTTTTCCTTGTGCAGGTGCAGAGGGCTACGGAATGGCTGAATGGCTGCAGAATTGCTAAACAGCTGCGGAAACTGCAGTGGTAACCTTTGGCTGCACAAAACACCTTTAGCTTAAAAAAAAATGACTTTATTGATGGAATGGAATGTAGTGAATGGATGGATGGAATGAAAAAAATGAATGAAGTGAAGTGAGAATGAATGAAACGGTGGATGGAATGGTGGTGATGATGAAAATGAGAAGAAATAAGTAGAGAAAGAGGATTTTTTTTTTTTGGAAAACATGAGGTGTCAGGTGGCCCTGATTTTCACCTCAGGTTTTCTGCATGAGACTGCCAATCAGGGATTGGTTTTTAGGCTCATACATTTATTCTTTTTTTTTTTTTTTTTTCAAAAACCAAAGTTTAGGCTAATGGAGG
>APFE030983119.1:67832-93793 GCA_000404065.3 Pinus taeda
TAAGAAAGTGTGCCTAGTTTAGAGAGTGCTTTTATCATTATTCCTGCTTATCTTGATTTTACTCTTGATATTGCAGATGTCAAGGTCTCTTCAAACATACATTGGTTTTGCTGATGGCGCTTCTCAGAGTACATGGAACATTTCCTCCGTAGCTTGGGTTATCTATTCACCCTTTGATGAGCTAGTATCTATGCGTGGGGTAAGCCTCAGTCAAACAACGAATAACATTGCAGAGTATAGTGCAATGAAAGAGTTACTATATGAATCCATTTCATTTGGGATTTGGAGTTTGATTGTTAGGTTAAATTCTGAACTTGTTGTGTTATAGCTTAACAGAGTTTATGCCATTAGAAATCCAGTGTTATTAAGATTATTTTTTAGAGTTCGTCTCTTGGAATGTGAATTTGACTACATTGAATATCAACATATTCCAAGATATTTAAATACATTAGTAGATGCAGTTTCTTCTCAAATGTTAAATAGACATTTGCAATACTGAAGACAGTAAATTTAAAAACATTTCATAATAGTTATACAAGATAGCTAGTAATAGTGATATATCATAGCATAGAAGTGTGCCAAATATACATCTTCTTCGATTATAGGTTGAAAAACATCTTATGATCGGCAAAAATGATAGTACAAAAAGACATAAAATGTTGTGTGAGTCTACGAAGGCAATCATCCTATCATTGACGATGATCATGATAAGAAACCACTACTCGGGCCACCCTACAAAGGAACCTCCTAAAAGGTCCTGGGACTCTAATCACGTAACGTTGTAACCTAAGTGGAATATCATCTATGCTAGTCTCTGGAATGTCTACTGTCAAAACGCTCTAGATGATTCTCCAATTCGGTTAGGGTCTCTGTAGATGGGTCCTGTGGGGCTGGTGCTGTGGCAGCTAGGTGTCTTCTCTCATAGGGCTGGAGAGCGGCTGGTCACCGTGGACCCACATCTGCATTTAAATTTTTTTTACTGTCATCTTTGGATGATTTAAAAAACAAGAAAACAATCTAGATAAAAATTTAGAAAGTGTTGAAAATGATTTTACCTGAATCATCCCATTGCTCTCCTGGTGGAAGAGCCATGTATGGATCACCACGATAATCCATCCCAGCATATGGAAAATCCTGAATCACAAAGAGTTGGTTTCTCAACCAACGAAAATACTCAGGTGGAAATCAAACAACCTCTGAACCCTCCTCAGGATGGCGGGTCATCACTGCCACCCAACGCATAATCCTAGGCTCTCGAGGAAGTCCATCCTCAACGGAAAGATATTATAGGACCAACATAGGGACCCTCTCTAGACCAAATATGATAACCAAGAAAACATATCGAAAGTTTTTTAGTTGTCCGTTCTTTTCTCTAGTCAGTTGGCCTTTTACATTCACCAACACAGCCTCGCACAAGTTGAAGATGGTGCCTCGATAACAGTCTACTGCCATTCGCATCTAGGATCTGGTAGCTACATGCAATGTTGTGCTCCCGCGTAGTCTGGTGATAGTAAACACAATAAATTTAAGTTCAGGATGGGAGATAGCTTTAATATCTATTCGTTTGTCCTTTCTTTGGTCATTGCAAAACTCTAATCAGAGACTAGCGACACATGGCCACCTGGCCTAGTCCTGAATAGAGATAATCGTTCACCTCTCTTGGGAGAACCAGTCAAGAAGTATATGTCCTCTAGCTCGATTTCGAGTCGGTGGCAACCAATAATGAAACACTAGTCCTGTGTGCTCCACCTGTCTACCAGCCATTGCAAGAAGTCTACTTGAGCCCTCATGCCGGGTATGGCCGAGAATTTAAATAGTCTGCATGCTTTTAATGCCCGTATTGAAGGTGGATGAATTGATGCGGCTAGATCCACATCTTCATGCTCGCATTCCCACCAAATGAGAATTTTTTGTGACCTACATTGCAAAAAAGGAAGATTAGAACATTTTAGTTCAAAAATTTTGGGTAGAAATGGAAAAAACTGAAATTTTAAAACATATTTCGCGGGGTCCACATCCGCTAGTTAGGGACAGTGCGTTCGCACTTGTCCTTAGGAACAGGTGTGGGACATCGAATTTTTTCTTTGTACAAAATGTCAGGGTCCGCAGGGGCCACATGTTGCACCTGCGGACCGCCGCGAGCGGTTTTTTAAACAAAAGTTTCCTTAAAAAATCAATTTTTAAAGCCCTAAAATGAAAATTAAACGGTTGAAATGAAAGATAGGGATGATGTGGATTACCTGGAGCTGACATTTTTCGATTCCAACAGTCAGATTTTCCAAAATCTTCATAGGAAGTTTCTTACCCAAGAGCTCTTATTTCTTACTCTGAAGTCAAACGGTAAGAATGAATTTACAAAAGCCCCTTTTATAAGATTTTTTGAATAAATTAATTGTTAATTTGTTTATTTTTCACTTTAAAAAGATAAATTTTTAATGCATTTTTATTTTATTTTAAACATGTATGAGTAATTTTCTGAGTTTTTGTGCAGAATATTAGATTTTCAGGGATAATTGGTCATTTTCAACAAAAACATTGGAGTCCTCTTTACGCTCTTTTTTGACTCGTAAAATATGAAAATATTGTTGAGTTTTTATTTTCAAACTCGTTAAAACGAAATTAAAAAGACGGTCCACTTACAACTCTTTTCTGACCGTATAAACATGAAAATATTGCCGAACTTTTGTCGTTTCAAGTTTGATATTGGTAATAAAACGACGTGTCTTTGATCGCTTTTTTACCTTTTCAGATCAGGGCCACTAATTATGAAAAGTACTCCTTGATCGTAATGGTCAGGTGGTTCTCTCAACTATTATTTTATACTTTTTTGGGCTTGGGAGACACAAATTTATGAAAAAGGACAACCATGGAGTTTCCTTAAGTTTTTCTTCTGACTCCCTAAAACTGAAAAACACCGAGTTTTTCATATATTGGACTTGTTAAAATTCAATAGTTAAGGACATGTTCAATTTTAAATAGGAACGAACCACTCTTTCTTAGTGTTCGAATTTTAAACTAAGTTGGACTCATCTGAAGGATGACCTCATAACCAAGCAAATGTTATCCTCCTCAAGCCTGTCAAAAATAAAGAGGTACTTGCCAGAAATGGTGGGGGAAAAGAGAGAAAAATGAACCTGTTTCTTACACTTTGTGTTTTAGAAAAGCATTTAACCACTCTTGAACATGACACTTTTTGTTCACCTGGGTTGGGAAATGCTTTGCGTAATAGTTAATCAAACCATATTGAAAGTCTTCAGCCAGTTTCTGGGTATTAGCTTTGGGTCAATTGTCACCAAACCATCTACAATGTCATTATGTGTTCAAGAGGTCAGTTCAAATAAACCATTCACCTGCAAAATATCTATCATCCATTTTGACCATCCCTGAGTTAGTCCTTGCCAAATGTATTTGTTCAAAACTTGATCTATCATTTCGTGTTGTGGGCTTGCCTACGACGGATCGCTTTCTATCAACTCCAACTCATTATCTAGAAAGATGAAGTATAAATAATTAGTACCTTGGAATCTACATGCCTCAATGGCAAGTTTCTTGCCTTCGACGACAGGTTGCATCAATGACCTTCAATCAAAGGATTCTGTGACATGTTCGACATCAACTCATTTATTCACATTTCATGGATTATACTGAGTACTTTGAGGGCCATTGATATTATTGGTGGTTTCTCTCACACTTGTTAACAGTTCACATCATTGACTGGTAATCAACTGGTTTCTACCATGTTCGACTTCGACACATTCATTCACATGAATAAAATCGTACTAGTTCGGGAATCAGAAATCAAGACCCTGGATCTAGTTTCCACCATCTAGGCTGCAAGGAGTTTTGTTATTCATTATACAGTGGACTATTCATAAACAAATGGTTATGCCCATACTGTGTCTACATATGTCTATACTCGTGATGTATTACAAAATCATTCCTGTATCAGAGCTATTTAGTTAGTTTTCTAGTTAGTTTTGATCTGAGTATGGGAATGCCTACCTCAACAATGATATGTTCACACACACACACCACCACACAGACACACACACACAATATATATTCTATATATATATATATATATTATTATATTAATATATATATTATATATATATATATTTTGTATTGAATGTTTTTATAGGTTCTGACTGGGGTGTCCACAGGATGATCCTTGAAATGATAAAGTACTTCACTCTTCTTAGATGACAAATGCTATCGTCATCTATTACAGACTTCGCACTTTAGGGGGAAATCCGTTGCACAAAAATTGTCACCATGACATTCTGCAATCTGTGTGTCTATGACCACTCATATTTTCCTCCTTTACAAGTCTTAAACCTCAGTTCTTCATGTCAAGCCTTGAAAATAATAGGAATCCCTTAAAAGTCTCTAAAACTCAGGTTCAGCACTCTCTTAGTATTACTTGCAGTCTCACACTTAATGGTCATGTCCCCTATGCAGCTGACTTCTTTGTCTTTATGTAATGGGTGCAGACCCCTGTAAAAGTAGAAAATGCATAAGTACATTCTTAAAAACTCAATTTAAGTCATTTCTGGAAGCTTCTAGAAGGAATCTTGAGGTGGAAAATTCACTCCTTTAATGTTCATGCGTCCCATACCTTAAGGAGCTAACCCCTTGATGTGGAGAGCTTATCCCTTTGAAGGAGGAATCTATCCCTTAATAGGTGGACCTATAACCTCCTTCCTTTGCACTATAAAATGAAGCATTGGGCTGGTTACTTGGAAGGTTGAAAAAGCTGAATATTTTTGAGGTGAAATGTTGTTGGAACTTAGTCTTCCTAATTGAGCTTTGGAGAGGAAATATTACATACCTTTTGGATCTCATTTGGAAGAGAGTGAGGCTTTTCAAAGTAGAGGAGATTCCTCTTTGGACCTTGGGAAAAGCTTGTACAACATCAAGGCACCAAGGTTGTTATGTTCTTCTATTTCAATGTTAATACAATCAAGTTTGTTTTTCTTAGTAAGCTGTGTTTTATGGTTTATTTCATGGACTCATTTATCACCATGATGAACATGATTTATTATATTAGATATGCGGTTGTTATTTGATGTGTGCTTATTTGTGATTGTAGGTCCTCAAAAGGAAACTCTTTCAGATGGTTGAAGCATGGTTACCACAAACTAGCATTGGACTTAAGGTAGCGTCTAAAACACCTCTTTAGTTTTTATTAATGAATCACAATATGTTTAGAGAAAGGTAGATTTGCTTGTCCTGCTTGTTGCTAGATAACTTTTGATACTAGGGAGATCAATCTTGTCTACAAGAATGATTTATCCAGCCAACATAGCCCAATAGATGTTTGCTAACCTTTGATTCAACCAGTCAACCAGTTATACATTTTCGTTCATTTTTGTTCCTAGAGTTAGCCATCTAATGATTAATCAAAATCTTAAACATATTGAGAGAGACCTCTCAGGTTAAGGAGGCTAAGCCTCAACCAAAAGATTGATTTGAAAGAGTTACTTAGATTCTACTTGACCAGTAACCTATCAGGGTCAAATTTTGTGATAACAGTGGGTGTGAGTGCACTGCTGAGGAAAGGTTGAGTGATCCTTTCTTGCATAGAATATGATGAGAGTGCCTAAGTAGTGGATAGTGACCCTGAGAGCCTATTTGTTTTTTGTGAGTGGCTAAGAAGAGCCAATGAATAGAAGAGGTCGAGGAGAGCCTATCAAACAAAAGGGTCTGAGTGCAGACTATACATGTTGAGAGAAGAGGGTCGAGAATAGAAGACAGAGTGTTGCATGGGCTCTAATTTGAAAATGAGCTACTACAAAGTGACCAGAGGATAGTGGGCTGCATGGGCCGAGGGAAGAGAAGAATATAGATGATATGAGTCAAAGTGGCTACCATTTATAGTGAGCAAAAGGTTATATTTTGAGTGTGGGTTGGAGCCTACATATATGATGTTCGTGCTTCCATCTCTAGTGCATGTATCAAGAAAGTTTGGGGGTTGGTTCCTCCTGCAATTTGGTTCCTGCAACAAATCCATGAAATTGGTGCTCCACATGGTTCTTCTGGTAAGATGATCAGATATCTGCAAAAGGAGGGAGATGGTGCTTCCTGCTAGTGCTTGATAGAAAAAAATCAAAGGGAGTTGGTGCTTCCTATGAGTGGTGGCTCAGAAACATATTAATGTAATAGAGAAGGTGCTCTTATTTTACATAAAAAATAAACAACAATATTTGGTGGCTTTTTCCTAAAATAATTTCCATGTTAAACATTTGTGTCTCATGTGTTTGCCTCTCATGATGTGTATCCTTGTATTGGTTGATATGTATGTAGGTATTATTTCTCAATGATTTCTCTCATAAAATGGATTCCAAATTCCTCCTAGACACTCAACCACATGATTCAATTATCATTGATTAGTACACAATTGCCTTGCCCAACATTATTTCCCATTCCATAAAGGAAGCTACAACAACAACATTGGCACTAAATATTATAGAGGTGATTGCCATTGAGAAGAACTTACATATGATTGGAATCATTATGAATGATGAAGAATCCAAATATTCCAGAGAGACTAGTAGGAAGTCACAAACGTCTTCTAGTCAGGCCAAAGAGAACGGTTCATGAGACATTGGAAGCTTGACCAAGATGGTGAAGCTGCTAACCAACAAGGTTTTAGAACTAAATAAAAGGTTAAATGAGGCTTCCACTAGCAGAAAACCACACAAGTATTTCCCTTTTCAAAGGAGAAATAGTAACAATAGCAATCAACACGGAAATTATTCACGAGGCTAAAATGCTGTGATGAAAATAAAAGGCATGGGCATGCACAATTATTTTTGTTTCAATTAGGAATATCAATTAGAAAATACATGCCCTCAATGGAATTACAACATGAATGCCTTTTCTATGCACATAGTGGATTCTCTATTGGCAAACGAGTAGACAAAAAAAATTTAGGACATAGAAGAATCTATGGTGGCTAAAGAAAGAAAAAGTATTGGACATCTAGTCAATGCATATCAATATATCTACAATGCTAATAAGAAGGATGTTGATGCACCACCAGAGAATGATCCCACTCCTCAGAAGAAAAATGGTTGATACAGTTTAAGGAGTAAAGGGCCTATATATGAATAGGAATTTACTAGACACAAATTTAAGGAGAAATTGTTGAGAAGAAGCTCACCACCTATCAATCCTACATAGAATGCACAAAGTAAGCCTAGAGGGGAAGCTAAGTCTAGGAGAAATTCCTCGAGTAACAAGAGTAAGTCTAGCACTTTGAAAGCATTGAATAAAGCCACTTGTCTAGACACTTCAACATTTCTTGCTATAGGTGGAATGCTTGATTATAACATTGTGGAAGATATGAAGAAGACGTAAGCCAAAATTTCCATCTATAAGCTTCCAATGATCGTAGGCCAATGTGAACTTATTGTTCAATATTTTTCGTAACCTTCAAAAGATGATAAATATTCCTCCTCTTAAAAGGTGTCAAGTAACTCTTCTTTTCCTCTTGAATCTATAGTAAATGCTTTAACATTAGAAGTTATCACTCTTTGCCCACCATTTTTATTAATGTTTGAAATATTTAATTAAAATGTTCATAATTGTTTAGTCAGTTCTGGTGCATCTGTGAATGTCATGGCCATATCCATAGCAAATAAATCAAATGAAAAATGGGAGAAAATTGATGCATAGATCATTCATATGGATATGTCTCTTTTCCAAGCTATTAGTTAGCTTAAGAATGTGCTTATTAGATTATCAAAATATGACCGAGTTCACCAAAGTATAAATATTGTAATTGTGGACATATAGAAGGCTATGGTGTACTACTTAGTATAGTTTGGTCTAGAAAGTTATAGGGATATTTTGAAAACGACTAGTCAAATTCGTGGCTTCCATATAAGGGAAGGAATAATCAGGGTTAAGTGAATAGTGAGCCATATACAAAACCCATCATGACACAAGTTCAGGGCCACAACGAGCCTCTTGTTTTTGTTGATTTGATTTTTGGGAGTTTTTTTCTTAAAACTAACATAGGGTGCTATCACGAACAACCATCACCCATTTCACTTGAGGCACAGCTAGAACTCCTTCATTTTTCTCTACTTGGTGCAAATGAAACATGTAATATAGATGTGCATAATAGCAGTAATAGTATTCATAGCAGTATAAGAAGCAGCTTAGTGCTTATAATACTTGGAAATTATATTTTGATAGTTCAAAGACACAAGAGGATTCTATAGTAGGTTGTGTTCTTATGTACCACTGCAATTTGAATCATATCCTTTCATTTCGTCTGGAGTTCGTGTGCACCAATAACACTGCTGAATACAAAGCACTCATAACCAGATTAAATAAAGATATTAACTTGAAGGTAGAAATTCGCAAGGTAATTGGTGATTCAGAAGTGGTTACTTGTGAGGTAAAAGATACTATACATTGTGTTTCATTGCATCTTAAAAACTACTAGTAGGGGGTATGGTGTTTAATCAATCATTTCAAAGTTTTCAATATCATTTTTGTTCCTAGAGTTAGAAATGTTGAAACAAATGCATTAGAAAATGAATTCGGTAGGATGTTTCCATTGAAAAGTGATTTTTGTATTGAAATTATTTATAAACCACATGCGCCAGACAATGTCACTAACTTACATGTCTTCAATGACGACCAAAATATATTGCATTTTATGGCTAATGTTGATGTATTGAGATATGCTTCCATAGATGAGGATGAGAATGAATGAGATTTTAAGGATGGATGCAATGCAATGAAGGGAAAAATTATGCCCAAGGGAGTGATGTCCTTGGAGAAATTATATGACCTGTAGAACCGATTCAGAGGCCGGGCCAACACAAAGACTCATAGTTCAAAGTTATCATATGAACAATTCAATTTGGGAACCCCAGAAGATATGAACTATGTGAACCTCGGTACTTGTTGTTCTCCACATGAATGATGGATGTTGATCCACGTATTCGAAAGGTATCGTGATGTGTTTGCATAGACATGTGATAATTTAAAGATTTATGACACTCATATTAACTAATGTGTCATCTCTATAAAACGAGGGTTGAAACTATTCCAACAAAAACTATGGAAAGTTCATCTAACACTAGAACACATTATATAGAAGGAATTGAGAAATATGTTGAACACTCAGATCATATTTAAATTTTTACATTCCATGTGGGTTTCCAATCTGGTCCCAGTCAGAAAGAAGTATGGAAAGTTAAGATTATGTGTAGATTTTCATAATCTTAATCAAGCTTTTGATGAGGATAACTATCCAGTGCCATCCACGGAGCACATACTCCAGATAGTATATGGGTCTGAAATTAATTCACTACTATATGGGTTCTTAGGTTATAATCAAGTGCTAGTAGTGGAGCTTGACATATTCAAAACTACATTCTAGGTCAAATAGGGAACATTCACTTTCAAAAGAATGTCATTTCAACTTATAAACATAGGTGCAACTTTCAAAAGAGTAATGGAAATTTCCTTTCAAAGCCTAATAGGTTAGAAATTTTTTGTTTATTTGGATGATGTTATTGTGTTCTCCAAGAAAATATTAGATCACATACATCATATAAAACATACTTTCGAGCAGTGTCAAAAATATGGGATTTCCCTTAATCTGAAGAAGTGCATCTCTTGTGTGTGCAAAGAAATCCCGTTGGGACACATCCTGGAAAAGATCAGAATTAATATTGATCCTAAGAGGGTTAAATCCATGACACAGATCTCATTCATGGTGAATATGAAAACCATGCAATATTTCCTAGGAAAAAATAATTTCTTGAGAAAATACATCTCTCATTATGCTTAGATAGTTAAGCCCATATAGAAGATGATCAAGAAACATGCAATATACAAATGAAATAAATGGGAAAAGGATGATTTTTCCTAGATTAAGAAATCCATTATCGGTGCACTTGCACTTTTAAGTCTAGATTATCGCAAACATTTCTTGCTCTATGCTTTTGATTTGAACTTGTCAATTGTGGCCTTATTAACTCAGAAATATATGGAAGGAAATGAATGACCATTATCCTTTATGAGCATTGGTCTTGGAAGGCCTGAGTGGAATTATCCTACCATTGAGAAACAAGCATATGAATTATATAAGGTAGTTAAGTACATCACACCCTACATATTGAAAGCTCACACATTCATAGTTGTACCTCATCCAGTAGTATGAACATTGTTTGTGCAACAAGAGCTAGGTGGGAAGAGGGTTGATTGGATGATCTTTCTTCAAGAGTATGATCTGTAGTTCAAACTGATTCATACCATAGAGGGTAATGGCCTATGTAAGTTGGCTATCAAAGTGAGATATGCTCCTAAACAATATCTTTCAGGATGGGAGTAGGATATTGAAATGTATAATATTGAACGTGTTCGTGAATCCACATCTACAACACCACAGTATGCATATTTATGGAAATTTTTGGAGCATGGCACATTTCCCTCACACTTATTGAACAAGAAGAGAAAGGAAATATGACTAAAATATCTACCTTACTAATTATTCCATGCAGTGATTTTTTGTGTGCACCATAATGGTTTCCTACTAAGGTGCCTTGAGGCACATAATGCATATAAGGTCATGAAAAATTTAGACAATGGACTAACAGGTGGCCATTATGTGGGTGAAACTACAACACATTAGGTTATGTTTCTTGGGTGTTATTGGCCCACTCTTTTCAAGGATTCTCATGCTTTTGTCTGCAAGTGCTAAGAATGTAAGTGATGCACCATTTGCAATTAGAGGTCAGCCACCCCACTGCTATAAAAGTAATTGAAGAACCATTCCAATTGTGGGGA
Source organism: Pinus taeda (assembly GCA_000404065.3). Lineage (NCBI taxonomy): Eukaryota > Viridiplantae > Streptophyta > Pinopsida > Pinales > Pinaceae > Pinus > Pinus taeda. The sequence goes on from APFE030983119.1 coordinate 78,648, forward strand.
CTTGATGTTATTGGTGAATCGTTTCCTAATTCATAAAAGAAACACTAATATATATTAATAGTGATAGATTACTTCCCATAGTGGTTAGAAGCAGTTCCTCTCAAACAAGTAAATGAACAAGAATTCATACACTTCTTGCAACAAAACATTATGACTAGGTTTTTCCTTCCTACTTCACATGTCTTTGATAACACAACACATTTTTCATTGTTAAATATTTATGAATTCACATTAAAAAATGGAATTGTATTTAAACATTCATCTAATCACTATCCCGAGGGAAATGGTTTGGCCAAATCCATGAAAAAGAATCTTATCCATATAATGAAGAAGACCATTTTTTTCGAGTGAAGGAACTAGCATAAATATTTGACCCTCTTTGGGCTAACACTCTTACTCCAAATCTTTTGCTAAGAACCTTTCCATGTTTCCTCATTTATAGTAAATAATCTACCTTGAATCTGACCTTGTGTCTTTTAGCCTTGCAACCCTCTCAAGAGTCACAAGCTATACCCTACCTCCTAGTTCAAAGCACGATAAATACCCTACTTAAACTTAAGGAATAAAAGCAGAAGTCCAAAGACTGATTTGTTGTACATCATAAATGTGTAAAGAATTGATTTGATAAGAATTCCGTAGGGGCAAATAGCTTTGATGTCGGTTACCTAGTCCTTAAGTGGGATAAACCCCATGAAGAAAAGGGGAAAGACACCAAGTTGCAGCCTTTTTGGATTGGATCAGTTGTTCTTGATGAAAAGTTCATCCAAAATTATTTCAAGCTAAAATAATTAGACGAGAAGATTAAACCCCTTCCTGTAAATAGTTGACATTTAAAGACTCACTTTTGATAGAATCTACAAGTTGCAGTTCCCTTATAGTTGTTTTGTTTCTGCTTGTTTTGTTTTTGGTTCTTATTTGTTTGTTTTGTAAGTCATGTCTTGTCACATCTTGTTCATTGGTCAGCGTAAATAAATAAGACCCTTGAATTTCTCCTTCATGGCCTCTGCGAGGACCTAATCACCACCTTTTCTGCCAAACATCATGGCTGAATTTTCCCTTATATAGGGAAGCCGCATGATCCTATGGATCAACCTGTTGGTGATGGGTATTGGTTATTCCAGCCACAAACACCCATTATGCACAAAGCATAGCAGCTACTTGATGATCAATATTGTAATGGAGCTGCGATTGTAGTCTGGTACCCACAACAGGTTGAGCAGACTTGCCTTGTCTACTCCCCTGAGCCACTTTCAAGGTTCCAATGCAGTCATGTCGGTGGTTGTGTGAAAAACATGGCGCATGAGTTGTTATGTCGCCAAGTGTGGGAACTTTTCATGGTCAACTAAGTCCCAATCTTCTAGTTTCAATAGAGGAATCCACCCCAAGCACAGTCCTTAAAAGACAATCTCGTCCCGCAATAGAGGTGTGTGTAAGATGACTTTGATTTTGTTAATATCCTTTGGCACCTTGGTCTTTCCCTTCTGTGGAGGGACGTACTCGAGAAGCTTAGTGATAGGGTCAGAACCACTGACTTCAACTTCCTCCACATCCACCCCAAAATCCTCATCATCCATCGGGATGTCCTCAATTTCTTCCTCCTCCGGAACCAAGTTAATGGTTTTTCCCTTTTCCTATACAGTGGGCTTGTCCTTCTGTGGGTTTCTTTGAGGCGATGCACGCACTGGGATCGCAACCTACTTTCCCTTTTTGTCCTTCGCAATCTCCTTGGTCAAGGTCATCTTTGGTCTAGGCATTCGTGGTGACTTGGGGATTTTAGCTAATACCTTTGCAACCTCTGGAGCAGCTCGCTCTACCTCCTTAACAAACTCTAAAATAGCCCCCTCGACTGTCACTGCTTTGGTGTCCATAGCTTCAGATCCTAGGATAAAACCACGAACGAAATTGTGGTTGAATTCTGGGAATCGATCAAACACTAGGTAGTTGAGAAATGCTTCAAGGAATGTGCGGATCATGCACATCTGAGAGCTCATCAACCAATGTTCAAAATATCAAGTGTTTTTTGTTGGGCCTCCACCTGTAATTTATAGGCCATTTTGAATTACAATCCGACCGTTCCCCCCACATTTGGTTCACTAATGTTGGATTGGCAACAGATTTCCAAGGATCTTACCCATAAAGTTTGTCTTAAATGTTGACCACCCATTCCATTTGGCCACATTATTATCGTCAAATCACAAAAAGTGACTTTAACGGTCACTTTCTAGTTGACCTATGCAATTTTTCCCTGGGTAGTGCAACTCTCTTCATACTATCGCGAGCCCTGTGACATTTCCTCGTTCCACACATTCCTCCAATCGCGTAGTTCCCCAACCCTAGTAGTGTAGTTTATAGTCCTACACCTCCTTCCAGCTTCCTAGAGCACTAAAACTATGCTACCTTCATATAGTGACCTAACCAGGTCACTGATATATTGCTTCAATCAGCTGCCATTCACCTTTCCTAGGAAGGGGTCTCCATTAAATTTAACCAACTGAACTGCTCCATCGTCGATAATCTCCTTAATGACATAGGGCTCTAGCCAGTGCAATATGAACTTCCCTAGAAATTTATCAAACTTATTGTCATATAACAAAACAAAATCATTTACCTGAAAGGTGCACAGCTTAATGTGTCGATCATGCCATGCTTTTTTGTGCTTCTTTTGGACTTGTTGGTGAAATCCAGCCAGAACTCTTTCTTCCTCAAGCTCAGCAAGCTGCATGAGCCTCTCGTTCAGGGCTCCACGATCCGTCATACCTATGCGTTTTGCTATGTGCAGACTAGGCACAATGTATTCCATGGGCATTAGTACTTCAACATCATATACAAGCCTCAAGGGTGTATGTCCAGTCAACTTTTTTCATGTCATTCGATAGGCCCATAGTACGTTGAGTATGCATATGTCCCAATCACTTTGTTGAGCATTGTAAACCTTGGTCAGTGCGTTCTCCAGCACCCTATTGAATTCTTCCACTATCCCATGAACCTGTGGGTGATAAGGCATGATTTTCTAGTGATATACCTGAAATTCCTCCGTCAGCACGCTGATCATCTCATTCAGAGAGTGTGTACCATGATCACTCATCAAAATATTTGGACACCCGAATCACTTTAGTACATACTCAAAGAGAAACTTCGCGGTGGTTGTCCTTGTGTAGTCCTTCATAGCCTGTGTCTCCTCCCATCGTGTCAAATACTCAATGGTAGTGATAATTTACCATGCTCATGTCTTCCTTCCTTGGGGCTAAATGGGTCCCACAAAATCTATCAGCCATTTCTCAAAAGGTTGTAACGTCATTTGTGGGTTCAGAGATAGCTCATATCTCCACGATGGCCTACAAGTCCTCTGACACACATCACACACCCTATAGTAGGCTTTGGAATCTTGATGGAGGGTTGGATGCCACAACCTTGTGCGTAGAATCTTCTACACTGTTGCTCTTCCTACATAATGGACTCCCGCTATGTCCCCATAAGCATCTGCAAGGATACTACTCCTTTCAAACTTTGGTACATATCGTCGTAATACTTCATCAGGTCCCATTTTGTACAAATGTGAGGTAATGACAGAAAAGTCTATTGTGCGCACCACTAACTCCTTTTTCTGCTAGACAGTGTAGCCTTCTTGGGTAGTTCATGTTGATAGGAAGTATATGATGTCTTCAAAGTGACCATCAATGACGCGCACTACAAATAGCTATGTGTGAGTCAATCCCTCCAAATTAGTTGGATCTTCCCCTGTTTCAATGCGCAACAAATCGTCTAGTCCCGCATTCAGTCATCTAGGCTTCACAATAACATCAAAATCATACTCTTGGAAAAATAATAATCACCTATTGATTCTCCCCCCCAACACAAGCTAATAGACCAGGTACTTCAACAAAGAGTGATTGTATACATCTTAAAAATTTCCACCCAACAAATAGTGTCTAAACTTTTGGAGTGCGTATACCATGGCTAATCCTTCATGCTTGGTGGTGGAATATTTCTTCTTATCCTTGGATAACCTCCTTCTTGTGAACACTATAGGACGGTCCAATTCTCCTCCGCTAGCATGTTTCATTACTACTCCCAGTGCTATACATGACATGTCAACATGTACATGAAACTCATTCTTCTAATCTGGGAAGACTAAAATCACTGCAATGACCATTTTTACTTTCAATACATCCAAGCTATTCTAGCAAACCTCATTCCAATAGAATGTGACATCCTTTTTAACCAACTTCTCCATAGGCATGGTGATCTAGGCATAGCCCTTAATAAACTTCCTATAGTACCCAGTATGTCCCAAGGTTGTGCATAGCTGTTTTACATTCCTCGACACCTCCAAGTTAGGTATCACTACAATCTTTGTGGGATCTACCACCAGTCCCTATCTACAAACCACATGACCCAGCAGAGTACCAAAAGGAACACAAAGTAGACATTTCTTTAGACTGAGCGCAATCTGGTACCTTTAACAGGTATTGAGAATTAAGCGCAAACTTACCACAGGTTGTTTTACCAACCTAAACACAGTCCAGTCATCAAAGTACACCTCCAAAAAATTATGAATGAATTCTTTGAATGTAGCAATGACTATAGGCAGAAAAATTGCAGGCGAATTCTTCAATCTGAAAGGAATTATAGTGTACTAAAAACATCCCCAATCAATCATGAAGGTCATCTTTCTTCTATCTTCAGGTGCGATTTTGATCTGATGGTACCAAGAGAAACCATTAGTGAAGGAGTATGCTTCTGTGCCACCTACATTATCCAATACCTCATTAGTGAATGAAGTCACGAAAGGATCATGTATGCAAGCGTCATTCAACTTCCTAAGATCTACACATATCCTTACTTCATCCTTCTTCTAATTTCCCTGTACCACCATTGGGCTTACCCAATTAGATTCTTCTATGGGCTCAATGATGCCTACCACGAGCATCTTGTCTAGCTCTAAGGAGACCTTCTCCTTATACATTGGATTGAGATGGTAAGGTCTTTGCTTAACTAGCTTCGCATCTGGTTTTAATGTGATCTTCATAATGGCTAGGTCTCCTATTATCCCGTTTAACTTTGTAAACTTGGTAGCAAACAAATCCTAGCATCCGTGGAGCAATTCAGTGACCTTGTCTACCATTGTGTCATCTCAGTGATCTCTAATATTTGTGAATTTGGGTTCCACCTCCATACCAATATTTACCTATTTCAATTTTAGTGGCGCGGTTATATCAAATTCTCAATATGCACTCCCTAGACCTCCCAGTGACAATTGGTTTTGAGGGATATTAATCTTTCATGGATCCTTGCCTTCTTCAGTAGTCACGTTATAGAATTCCAGCACGTGGCTCAGCTAAGTAGTCCAATCAGGTTGAATTAGATCCAAGGGATCTTGCATTATCCTAAATATTGTTGCTTTAACTTCTTGTAGCACTTCGTCAATATAGTCAAACTCGTATTTGAAGCTGAACATCATTATGAATCCTTCGCATAGAATATTCCATTCACCTATGTCATGGCGGAGCTCTGTCTCTATGTACCAATTCATCAGGATGACATTCAAGGTGTGACAAAAGAAGTGCACCCATTTAGGTTGGGGATTTTCTCCATAAGCCTTAGCCCATTTGGCCAAGTATGCGTGTTGGCTTATATGGACCTGACCCAGGTTCGAAAGAGTTATTTAGCCAAACAAATCCCATAGATATCAGCCCTTTTGGCAACAGCCTGTAGAGCACAGATTGAGGTCTCACTTGAGGTAGCAGGGGAGGGTGCTGGAACCAGGTTTCCACACCCTTCGGATGTCTTGATGTGGTCTAAAGGGCTTGCACACAGTTTTGTAGCGTCGTGTTGCTCTGCTTCTTCACGGATCTAAAACTGGACTACATCTTGATACTAATTACTATATGATTTATTATAGAGTAGATATACTTACAAAGGGTCCTTAAGCAAACATTTAACCAAGATAACTAGTATCCGCACTTAATAGAGATACAAATTTGCATTAACCCAAAACATAAGCATGTGCATAAAGAATCACTAGAAACATTAATCATAAATAAACCAAATCTGTGATAGCTCAGATTAACGCAGAGTTTCAAAATCAACTTATCTTTATTTCCACTTTTACCTCTGATACATCTAGATCTACCCTGTGCACTCAGCTGTAGGGGTCTGTGCACATAGCTGTGGACTCTACTAGGCCTCTACGCACATAGCTACAGAGCCTCCACTACCCAATACCCTCGACTTGGACTTACAGATGGTCGAAAATGTCCTTAAATCATGAACCCATTACAATTCAGATCATCCCTCATCCAAAACTAACTACTTCTACCCATAGAGTGTTGCTCTATTTATACATTTCCATGGACCGTGATCCATGGGTGGGCCGACTCAATTTACATTTCTTAACTTTATTTTTGGGTGAACTACCCTTTGGCTCAACTCATTTCAAATCTTGCTCCATGCATCCCGTGGAGTCTTTACCCTATCTTTACCCAAAATTTCAGGCTTTGTACCCCATGACCATTACGTGGGGCTTCTACTACCCAGTAGTCACCCAACACAATCATCATGACTCGTCATGAGTCACTTAGTTGGTGCAATAATATTTGCGCGGAGATCAGTGAAAAACTTCTGCATGTCGTGTGTTCCTTCAACAAATTCTCTTGGGAGTCACTGATGCATTTGTATCACTTGCAGTTTCTTGCTCGGTATCACACACTGCTTGCATATGTGCTAACTTGCCTTCAATAGTTGTAGAAACACCAAATGCTTCATCAAGCCATGAATGCATGGATTCTTTAAGCACCGCCTCTTGTTGCAGCGTGATGTCAACTTGGGCCTTGAGAGCCTGGGCCTCCTTCATTTTGGCCAACCGCTGGGTGATAGCGACCATATGTGTAGCCCCTTGAGCTGTGTCATACGCTTGCTGCAACTCGCGTGCCTCAGTTTCCACTCGCTATATGGTTGGGTCCTCTTGGAGGGATGTGAGCATAACGAGAGACTGATCTAGTAGTCTCGAGCATTCACGGATGGTGCACCTCATCGTTTCCAACCCTGCTTGAATTTCATGTGGTTTCGTTCTCAATCTTCTAGAGATTGTTGTGCCTGGAGTTTGAGCTCTACAATTTGTAAAGTAAGTTCCCCCTGGGGTTTTGCAGCCGCCTCTTTGGCCGTACAAACTCCTGCGGCCATGCGCTGAACCTTGGTAACTATTGGAATGTCCTCGGGGATAGCTAACTCTAGTACCATGTTGCACGCCTCTGTCACAGCTTCTTCTACTACTTGATAGTGTCTGACCAAGTCATCATGCTAGAGAGTGACCTGTTCTAACTTTGCCTTTTTCTTCGTCAAAGTGTGGAGGGCATGATCTTTGCTAGCACGAAGCCCATTAGTTACTCCCTCGTGCAGATGGTAGAGTATTTCCCTGAGCAGGGCAGCTAGATTTAATCCCAAACTACGTTCGTCACCTGTAGTGTCGACTCAGGTAGTACCAGCTCGCAATGGTAAGGTGTTTGGTGTGGGCGCGCGCACCTTCTACTCAGCTACGGCTGCGTCTTCTGCTAGATGGAGGCTGACCCTACCCTGGGGTCATGCCTGTAATGCCTGCAACTATGCTCTCATCTCCCCCAAAATAGTTGTCTACTCTATGATTAGATCGGTCAATGCACTAATGGGGGCATTGCTCGCTAGCTGGCTGATGTCAATGAATTCTCTCTCCAGAGCCTTTGTGGTTTTGGACTTTTTTCATGCGAGTGGTGATTCCTATTCACACGGCCACTTGACCTGGTCTATGTGGTCTTGCATCTCTGTTTCTTGTCCCAAATCCATTTACTGATCAGCCGCGGTCTCTCATGCTAGTGGGTTCTTGGGAGCCTCTTGGTGAGAAGCGGCTTGTTGTTCTTGATGTGTCTTCTCTACTAGTTGAATGAGCTGCTGCTGGCGGTCCTTCTTCTGTTGTTGGGCTTCCATCTTATCGAGAATGGCCTTATCTATGCTGCGCCATTCGATGGGCCATGCTGCTAAGACCACATAAATTGCCTCATCTGTTGCCATGAATGGAAGTGTGACCCATAATCATTTTGGATCCTTTCGTGCCAAGATATACAAGTGATACATGTTCGCTTTAAAATTGGTCATGCTCTAGAAATTACTATAGATCGTGGGAGACATTCACGGTCGTTGAGAAATCCGTGACCATATCTTCCCTTCCATGAAGGTCTAAAATGCCCAGATTGCAAAAACCCTTCTTGCATCCCGTGTAGCCCATAACGAAGTATACCACACCACTTCAGGTAGATTATTTGTAATGCTGGGAAAATAGCTATCATATGGTAGTTGTCCAGTAACTAAAAGGACTGCTAAGAGCAACCAGGCATAATGAATTGTCTTACCTTCTTCCTATGCTTCTTAGCAGTCAGTCAGGAATTTGTTGCATAAAAACTGTGCCCCATTGAGCTGAACCCCTTCAGCACACTGCCCTGCCAGTGCAATGATAGGAGCTGGTACATCATCTGCATGACACTTCCTCATGAGTTTATTAGCGAGTAGCCGAGTAGCGATGCATACTCAGTGGTTGTTGATGTTGGCTATGACATACCCCTGCTTTCATTTCTCTAGCTAGTATTTCACCTTCATTGTTTCGGGGAGGCCTACCTCGCTGCTTGTTCTTTCGATGTCAGTGGGGTCATTCCCTTTCATCGGCAGGTGCATAATTTGGTGGATTAGCTCAGTCGTGATTGGGATCGACTCTTCCAACTAGAGGTACCCATCATGTATGAGACAAAGTAGTTGTTGGATCACAAATATGGTAATGTACCTGCAGTGATAGTGAGGTATCCAATTGAGGTTGAGTAGTCCCACCTTCTCCACACCTAGTAACCATGCGCACGGAAATAATTTGTTTTCGGCCAACTCAAGGAACTTGTCGCTATTGGCAAGGTCCCAATATTCAAACGTGATGCTCCGAACATGCCCCAGCAGAAACCCTTCAAACCATATATCATCCAGAAGAAGCGGGGTCTGAAGCTCAGCCTTCACAATGTCCACATCCTTGGGTAGTTTTGTCATCCCTTTCTAGGGAGAAAGATATGGAGGTAGTGATGGTAGTTGGAACGCATCAACTTGTTCCTCAGCTTGTGCATCAATCTAGTCAATCAGGGCCTAGAGATCGTCGTCGTCCTTGTCAGGTTTGCTGGTAATTGCTTTGCCCTTGTCGATTGCTGATCATTTGTTGAATCTTGGTGAGGCCCAGACTATTCCTGTCTTCTACTTATTCTTCTTCGGTTGCGAGGTTCATGGGGATTTTGGAACCTTGGGTGTCTGAATCACACCTTTTGGCTCTTCCAGATTTAGTTGTATTTCCTCCATGAATTGTGCTCGGGTTCTGGCGATAGTAATCATGAGGTGCCTCGTAGCTAAATGCTTGCTACTCGTCCCTGGTTCATAGCGCCAATGTGCCCGTTCCTTCCCTAGGTCATGAAATAAGTCAATAACTTTGAAAAGCTCCCTTCCCTCATTTTCCAGTTTAGTACCAATGTTTAATCGACAGATCTCTATGGATCTAACTCAGAACTTCCATCTTAATGGCCCGCCGCCTATTCGTCCCTACCATAACTTAACTTTTTTGTCATGAATAGTGTTGCTAATGATCATATCTCAACTGTTCCGTGCAGTAGTGCAACTACGATCTAGTGGGCTGAGTAACTTGGGAGGAAACCATTTTATCGGGTCGGCTTCCCACAGACTTGTGTGAGTTTGCAAATTCCCTACTAGCATGGGCTGCAAGCACTGCTCGAGTGCCTGGGTAGCCGTTCTTTCATTATGCACAATTGTGGGGGGCGGGGGGGTGTTCTTCCGTGGGTGCGGGTGCAGCCATGATAGCAGGGTCATAGATCGTTCTTGTTTAGTGGTATCCCCGACCGGGCTGAATCTCCTTACGTTCATAGGGGCTCAACTTTTGTGAGTGTCATGGCATGGAATTTTGCTAACTCTGTCCCCTCGTAGCATGCTTTGGTTTCTCAGCCATGTCCATAGTTTGTTGATGTTGAGGGGCCTATGGCTACCCTGCTTTTCTTGAGCTTCCTTCCATCTCCTATTATAGGCCCATCTAACTGGTAGTACCTGTAATTTCCTATAGGGTTTCTTTATTATACGGCAGCTATGCATGCTTCCCTCTAGGTCCTTGCCGACCCTATCAATGGCTCCTGGCGAACTAAGTTATGGTAGCTTTGGGCTACTAATTCTAAGTGGGTTGGGTATCTACACATCATACTCCTGTAGCCGAGGGATTCTTACCCCACTTTTCTCTTTAATCTGTTCATGTGCCTGACATACGCATGACTTCCTTCACATCTTTGGGGATGCACCCTTTCCTGAAGCAATTGTTGTGTGTGGTGTCACCGTGGATACTTCCAATAGGCTTGGTTTCATGTTCATCGATTCACATTGATCGATTGGTTCTTTTGGTTTCGCAACAATATCCTCAGCAGGCTGCTCCTTGGCCCCTATTGTGACCATCGTATTACAATTTAGTGTGGTTACTTCATGTAGTCAATTCTGCCATCATTCCACCTCTTCATCTGAGTCTGGCGTACAAGAGCTATCGCAGTCCCATGAGAGTCTACCGTCTACTGTTGTATTTATCCTATCCTGACCTTTCACTATGATCTGGTAGATATATTCCAATTCACTATCACTGTCTTCGTCGCACATAGGTTCAGTATAGCGCGCCCCTTCAACTAGATCCAACGGAACCACTACGCGGAGAGATTTTTTTTCAAATATCATTTTTTTTTCTTAAGGTTGATGACTCCATTCATATCCATTGCCCAATCTATCCCTAACAAAGCCATATATGGGTTATTTTCACCCACAATTCTGATGACCTCAAAATCGGTTTATGTGCTAGCATCATCGATGTCCATTGTAACCCCTTGCAGTCTTCCCATAGGGAGGATCTTTTGTTGGTTAGCCATCCACAATTGGATCGGGGACTAGTGTAGTGTAGGCCTGCCCATGCACTCTCAATTCTGTTTTGGTAGGACATTCACATCGGAGCCCAAATCCAACAAGACCTAGTCCATCTCATAGTCTCCAATCTGGACAGTCAGTCGCATTTCCCGTCCGATGAACAAAGAATGTTTTCCTAACTTCCTGACCATTCACAGTTCATCCACCTCTCTGCATCTTGTTATTAGTTCTTGTAGTCCTTTCACCACTTTAGCATCCCTAAAGAGCTTCATTCATGTTTCCAAGAAGGTAGTTATCAGAGAAGTATCATGTTCTAGTCCCAGTTGATCCTTACTGCTCGAAGTAGATGCTTCTACGAAATTCTTCTTAGCTTCCATAAAGGTTTCCCTCGCATGCTCCAAATCAAATTTTGGTTGTTTTGAGGGGGCCTTATGGACCCATGTATACTCCTCTGGCTTCTTCCCCTTATCTTCCCCTATAGCTGCACCACTTTTGAGCATCATATTTATGTTAGGGGCATCTGTGCATCATTTATCCTTCATCATTTGGACGTTCTGAGTGGGGTTAGTTGAAAGCACCCCCTTTACCCACATATGAGCAATTAGCATAGGGTAATCGACTACTTTGTGATCAAATTCGTAATAGTACGGGCAACAAGCTTTAGTCAAGCTTGTGCAGTCTCGCACGTAATGCCCTGGTCCTCCACAATTGTAGCAGATTAATTGTCCTCATCCCCGTCCAGGTCCAATTCCTCTGCGGCCTCGTCCACATCCTTGGAATACCCCTCACATGAGTGGTGTAGCAAGATGCTGCCAACGTTCCTCCATCTGCATCCTATACGTAGGTGTTCAGTCCATCAACATCTCGTAACTATGACAATTTATTTCATCGTGGTCCACCGTCCTATGAAAGTTACAGAATATTTTTTGAGGGGGGGAGGTTGTCTGAGGTTCTACAATAGATGGAAATTTTTTGTGGTGTGCTTTCCTTCCACCTGACAGATTGCGCACCAGAGTGCGGCCACCATGCTTGGCCCAACCTGTGCCTTTGGTCGCAACGATATTGGTCCCCCCACTGTCCTATAGTTCATGAAGATCAGACAATGGTATTTATCATGGCCCTGGCCCTTATATTTGATACACCACACCTCTAGCTGTACTTCTCGTCGAGGCACCTGCCTATGTTTCAAGCTTCGCCTTTCTAGACATAGGTTTTGTATTTATGCTTGAATTTGTTGTACTGCCAACCTTAGATCCTATATTTGGGTTTCGTGAAACCTCATTGTTGTCTCCAATGCTTTGGCTTAGGTTGAGATCTTTTGTTGTGATAGATCCATCCTTAAGTATGGTGTTAATGATGTGACAAACCAAGCCTAATGTTGCGCATCTGATAGTGTCATGTTTCCCTCGCGGATGGTGCTCTCCAACCTCTGATCCAAATCCCATGAAGATTCACCAGGCAACATTGAGATTTCTTTGAACCCAATAACTGACTGTGCTTCCAACTTTGGTCAACCAAATTCGTTATTTAGCACCTCCTGGATTGCTGCAATTCCCTCATTTGGGTGACCACTTGAGCATTTCATGTACCAAGTCAACACATAGTCCTACCGTGCACTATCTAAGGTATCCTTCTTGATGTTATCATCTGTGATGCCCTAGGCATCCCATACAGATCTTGTCACAAACCAGAACTAACTCGGTTCCTCATTTCCTACACCTTTGAATATCGGCAGCTGGACTGCGCTTGCCATCCCAACTTTTGGTGGTGGTGGGGGTGGGGTTCATGTCAGTGTGGATGGGTTTGATGTAGGTGATGTGGTGATGGCGTGGATGGAGGTGGTATCAGTGGAAAGCACTCCTTAATAAATCAGACTGCACTTCCAGGTGAGAACCTCGTGAGCTCCTCCTCGGTCTCCCGTGAGATAGAAATCAAAGGGTTGTTTTCCACCCTTCCTGTTCCTCGGTAACCCCTTCCACTCCACGTTACTCCAGACATCAATATACGTGCATAATCTATTTTTGACACAACAACATCTTAATCCAAGTATTCAATGATTTTATATACTTACTTTGCGGTCCTTGGAGGAATCGCCTTTCCACTTCACTATAACTCACGATTGTATCTATCACAAACTCAGTGATGAATCCTCCTATTACCCAATCCAGCCAATGATCTACTACATGTGCGATTTTATCTTCGGTGGTTTCTAGCCTGCGCACCAGTTCTGGGGTCCACATAATAGGCTGATCTAGTTTGCACCTTCCCACACTATCAGCTAACTTCATGATCCACTCATCCAATTCAATAAAAAATGTCATGAAGAAGATCTCGTGGATATATATGTATATATAGTAGTCCAACCAATCTTCTTCTAATATCTGCATGTTTCTGTTTTCCAGAACCGCGAACTCGTGGAGCTTCAGATCCCACCACTCTTTAAGCTCTTTCCTTGTAGGCTTCCAGTGTTCCCACATCAGACACCCCTTAGGCAGATCCTGATCCCAACAACGGAACCATTTGCTGGCTTATATGGTCCTGACCCAGGTTCGAAAGAGTTATTTAGCCAAACAAATCCCATACCTACCAGCCCTTTTAGAAACAACCCATGAAGTGCGGACTAAGGTCTCACCCAAGGTAGCAGGGGAGGGTGATAGATCTAGGTTTCCACACCCTTAGGATGTCTTGATGTTGTCTACAGGGCTTGTGCACATTTATGCAGCCTCACGCTACTCTGCTTCTGCGCAGATCTAAAACCGGGCTACTTCTTGATACTAATTACTGTATGATTTATCATGGAGTAGATATACTTACAAAGTGTCTTTAAGTAAACATTTAATCAATATAACTAGTGCACGCACTTAACAGAGATACAGATTTGCATTAACCTAGAACATAAGCATGCACGTAAAGAATCACTAGAAACATTAATCATAAATCAACCAAATCTGTGACAGCTCATATTAACAGAGAGTTTCAAAATCAACTTATCATTATTTCCACTTTTACCCCTGATACATCTAGATCTAGCCTAAGCACTCAGCTACAGGGATCTGCGCACACAGTTGCGGACTCTACCAGGCCTCTGCGCACACAATTGCAGAGCCTCTATCCACTACCCAACACCCTCAACTTGGACTTACAGATGCTCCAAAAACTCCTTAACTCATGAACCCATTACAATTCAGATCATTCCTCATCCAAAACTAACTACTTCTACCCATAGAGCCTTCCTTTATTTATACATTTCCATGGACTGTGATCCATGGGCGGGCCGACTCAATTTACATTTCTTTACATTATTTTTGGGCGGACTACCCTTTGGCTCAACTTATTACAAATCATGCTCCATGCATCCTACCGAGTCTTTGCCCTATCTTTACCCAAAATTTTGGGCTTTTTGCCGAACAACCATTATGCGAGGCTTCTGCTACCCAACAGTGCACGCAGATCGTTTTTTCTGTCATATGTATCTGTCACTCATACCATCAACTTCCCAAAGCATGTTCTCATCATCCTCCTACACTCCCACCAATCATCAAAATTACTCTTGTGCGTATTGTTATCACTCAGGTTGTCCCTAGGCTCCTTATAGGGATATGACCGAGGTAACCACAAACCAATCTTTGGATTGCAGGTTCTAGCCCACCTGCAATCAGAGATGGCTCTCTCTTTAATGATTCGACTTTTGTCGATGATTTTAGGCTAGCTTTTGGTTCAGGGGTTTTGTTTTTGTTTGGATGGAAGATAGGAATCTCAAGCAAAGAGGCAAGGTAAGGTGTGATACATTTCGACCCATTGGGCATGGAGTCGTGGATTAAGGCTTTCTATAGCGTTTTCTTGGTCAAAATGGGATTATGGAGCGGGATAGCCACACAGGATACAATTATCAATCTACTGAAAGGATGGAATGAAAATCAGGGATGGAAGACAAAGGAGAATCATTTCATCATGCTGAAAAAGAGGAGAAATGGATGAATAAGGATCTAGGAGCAGTTAAGAATTCCTAAATATTCATTCATATGTGAAAGAAACAACGTAAACAAGATCATTTAAGTATACATGCTCATAGTTATTTCTGATGAAAACATAGAAAAGTGCAGAAATTGAACTTAAGGTGTAGTGAAACAAATCTTAAGCTATTCTTTTTTCCTGCAATTTAGAAGGCGGAACGGTGGTAAAAACAT
>APFE030983119.1:104899-144294 GCA_000404065.3 Pinus taeda
TCTTACATTTTTTGTAACATGGGAACCCAACATAATCCTGCCTCAATTATAACAACAACTTAGCTATAACAACAACTTGACCAAGTTACAAATACTACAACTAGACTATGCCTTGTTCAGTTAAGAACTTACTATAACTCATATTAGGCTACTAATGTATAATTTCAACTTATCCAACCTAACAAGTTATGAAGGCAAGGATCACATCTAACCATGATCGTAAAATTAAACAACTAAGCAAAAAATTTTACATCTTGACATGCCATAACATCTGGCATGCCTAATAATCCCTTATCACTCTATAGCTCGTGTTAGAATCCCATGAATTTCTTGGAATGCTTTGGCACTCCCTAGCACTACCGATCACTTAGCGTGCCTCGTACTCACTATATAACACTCTTTGTCACATTCTTATTCATTAATTTACATGAATTTGAAACTACTTCTCCCTTGTGTTTCCCTAGAACTTGGCCCTAACACTCCCTAGCATGTGTTGGTGCCACACCTTGGTGCCTAGAACTTCTTGGCATGCCTTAGCCCTTGGCATGTCTTGGCATGCCTAAAATGACTTGGAACTATCTAGCATGTGTTAGTACTTCCTAATATTTCTTGGAACACCTTGGCACACCCTAGCTGTCATGACCTCATAGATAGCTTTACTTTTTTTGCGACTTGGGAACCAAACCAAGTCATTGACAAAACAATGTTGTGCCCAACCTAAATTTTCCCTTTCTCTGAAACTAATTTGTACACACCCTAATGCAACCATAGGATTTCCTCCTTCAATTACTATTATGAATGTATCCTAACACACTTCACCCTTGGGACACTTGGAATTTGCTAACACTCCTTGGCAAACTGCACTTTTATTTGTTCATTTCCAAGCATTTTGACCTAGTTCTAACTTGTGATGCCTTGGCACTAGCTAGTATACCTTGTCACACACTCCTTAGCACACTTGGAACTCGTTAAAAATTAGTTTCCGTGCATTTGAAATTGTTTCTCCCTTGTGTTTCCCTAGCACTTGGCCCTCACACTTCCTAGCATGCATGGATAAAATATCTGCAAAATTTGCCCATATCCTACTATCTAGGGTTTGGTTTTTGAATAACTTAAAATGTGATAAATAAAGATCTAATCATGCGATATGATAGAAAAATCCTGAAAGTTAATTATCCAATATATTTGAGGTCAACCATGCCAATTTGGAGGTCCACCAAGTTGAATTTCAAAAAGTTCTAGAACCCTGTCAGTAATTCTCGTCTGGGGAAATTGGGAAACATGGGTCTCAAAGTGCTACCTGTAAATCCAAGAAAATAATTGTTGTGTAAACACTGAGAGAGGATTTTGTTTTTGGGCATGTTATGAACAAAAACCTCCTCCCATTTTCAAAAATACTTTCCCATTTGTTCAAAATCCAAGCTGGAAGTTAGTCACACAGAAACACAACAAATCTATGCAGAAGCACAACAAATAGTTGACCTGAAATTTTGATGACTTGATTGAGGTTTTGAGTGTTTTTGAAGACCAACAAAGAAACTTGGAGATGTCCACTACACCCTGGAGCCTTTAAACCATGCAAAAACATCACCTTAGCCTCTTCAAACTTGATTCCAAAACTAACCATCTAGAAGCGCAATGAAAAGAGCAGCAAGGAATACAAACTCATATATATTTAACTATAACACCTGTGAAAGAACTGAAGGAGGTTTTGTTTCTTGGTTAGATTCTTAAATAAAACCTCCTTTTGTTTTCCAAAATTCATTTCCAGTTGGTCAAATATATATTTTTAAAATGATGATAAAAGTAGCGTCAAAATTGTAGCAACTCTCCTGTAGCAATTGTATTTTCGTAATATCTCCCAAAAGGTAAGTCCAAATTGGCTGAAATATTTACAAACGTTAATATCATCATAATGAACCTCCAAAAACATTTCAACCCAATTAGAGTCACAAATAGCGATAAAATCCCAAACTGGTTGTAGATGATGATGGGTCATTTCTCGAAAACTGTATACCATCCTGATCTGAAATTGAGTGGGTGTTTTCTTTTCATCCCCATGAATATCCTATAAAAATTTCATGGAAAACCAGTATGAGGTTTAAGTGATATGATGAGAACATGGTGACTAGGTAAAAGCAAAATGCAAAAGAGCACCAACTTAAGGGAAGGGAATGAGAGGGAAGGGAGGTACGAAAAGTTTTGGGAAAAATACGGGGAAGATATATGGGTGTTAGGAAAATAATATAAGTGGAATTTCTCAAAAATAGTGATAAAAAGGGCGAGAGAAGGTCAAAACATAGACCTAGCATAAAAGTGCAACAAATTTCTATGGGTTTTGGTAAAATAAGGAAATGAAAGGATTTTGATGAGGGGAATGATGGAGAATGGTTAGTGAAGAATGGTTAAGGAGGTATGAGATTAAAATGAAGGCCTTTGACTCCTAAATGAAGTTATGAACCATGAAAAAGGGAAAGTGCAACAAAAACCCTAGTAGTAGAATTTTGACTCAATCTCTGAGGAAAGAAGGTGCAAGTATGATCGATAGGTTTGGATGACCATGATTAATCAAAAGACTCATGAAATATGGAGATGACCTACCATGATGAAATTATCTTCATTTTTAGAGTCAGAGTAGCAATGAAACCTATATAGTGACTCATACTCTTTTCTTTATAACCTGGAAAATTTTGCTAGTATAGACCAAAATTTGACTTTTGACCTTGATTGACTTGAAAGATTAACAAATCCTGATTACTATGGAACATAGGACCCTAACAGAGACCATATCATATGTTGGTCAATATCACTATGTTTTATGCACAACTTTCATGCTTCTATACATCGAGTACTCATATGGAAGAGTCCTTATTTCATCTAGTATTTAACCAATACGTACCAGGCATGTGATTCCAAATATATTTCTGCATCTAACTCTTCCTACCATATCTCTGAATACATGAATTTTACTTTCTAAATAAGAGCACTTATCTAAATATGCACATACTTATTTCCTTCATTTTTTCATCTAGTCAACATCTTTCATGAACTGCCTCTTTCTTTCAAGAAAATGTCTATGATGAGGCTCCTCTCTCAAGATGATAAAACACTTCAATTATGCCTTCATGGTGCAACTAAACTAGTAAACTTCTTTCATGATTGCTTCCATAATATTCCATACTGCATCCACAAAATTCCAGTGGAATATACTCCTTCCAAGATTCTTCCATATATTGAAGAACCTTCTCATCAAGGATCCTTGTGATCCTTTCCTGCTAGAAGACTATTTCTATAACATGCCATGCCCACAAGAGGACATCTCTAAGGTAAAAACTCTTTGTCAAGGTATGATCAATGAGCAATTCGGCTTGTTATAAACAGTGAAAAATCCTTGTCACTGCTACAGTGATATGAAACATAAATCAAGATACTTTAAAAGGGAAAAACTAGTGCCTGTTACCATCTCCCATGGATATGCACGAATTTGCTTATCAATGAACTTAGATCATTACTTTCTAACTTAGCATCAATGGCATTCTTTACTCTTGGCTCCTTAAGATTAAAAAAGAAGAAACATGCCTAGTTAGGACTTAGAAGTCAAGACCTCAAAATGCTGACCATTCATCACATGTTCTAGGCATTAAGCGCACTCATTCCCGCAAGAAAATAAATTATATGCATATTCTGTATCAAAGCCCTCTACCATATAAGGACCTTACACTCTCGAAGAACAAGAGAACCAATATCCTTGTGACATCAGTAATTGTAGAAATATGTCCCAAAACTTGATTTGAACGTAGTCAATGTGTACATCAAATAAGCCACGATCTACATATTCTCTGCACAAACATATACGGAGACTGAATCCTTAGATCGAATCATAATAACTAAACTAGCTCACTCATACCCACTTAGTTATATGCTCTGGTTAACCAAACTTGTGTTATAGGTCTCTATATAAGTGTTATATACCTAGGGGGGGTAATATGGGGTACCAAGGGAGGTACCCAAGGTAATAATGTAATAATGGGATGGTCCATAGTAATAAATAAGGTGGTTAACCCATGTCATGTAAGAGACCACAAGTAGTTAATAATAATGTAATGGGCCCATGGTATTAGTTGATGGTATGAGTAAACCATGGTATGGATGCATGGTATTGTATGTATGAGGCCTATATAGAGGCTAGAGACTCCACATGGAGAGATATGAAGAGATCTTGTATGAACAAGCATATGGCTTGTGGAGTATTCTCCTTCCTTAAGGAGTGAATGTATGGTGTTGCCCTACCTTAAGGGTTTGATCAATAAAGACGCATTTCTATCTATTTCTATCTTGTTATTCTTGGGTTATTTATATTATCATAATATTTCCGGTTTAGATCTACAACAAGTGGTATCAGAGCTATATTTACGGTTCAGAGCTACAACAAGATAGAGTCATATTGTCCAAGGAGGCTAAAGCAGAAGATGTTCTAGGGTCTGACATATCAGATGATGAGCAGTTGATGGTCGACAATCAGACACAAGCAGAGGCTGAAGTAGAAAAGGTTACAGGTGCTGATACATCAGAGGAGGAATCAGTGGTTGAAGTCATATTGGAAAAGAAGACACCACAACAGGAACCACAGCAGGGTGAAGTCAAGCAGAAGACACCGTGGGTTAAAACTTCAACATATCATCACCCACATCACCCCGCAAGACAACCATCAAGATGGCAACCAGTTAGTCACAAGGACAACAACCCCCACAAGATGGATACAAAGGAGAGACGACCCACCTACGACACATCAACACAGAAGAGTGGCCACGGTCAACTTCCATCTCAAGCGAGTGAGGCACCAACGAGATCGAGGGTTCACCTTTCTCTTGGATGGCTAGATGCACGTGCATGGTATCAGTGGACTACTCTTTTGAGTAGATCTTATTATTTGTGTTCTTCCCATGTTTCGGGGACGAAACATGCTAAGGGGGGTGGAATGTTATATACCTAGGGGGGGTAATATGGGGTACCGAGG
Source organism: Pinus taeda (assembly GCA_000404065.3). Taxonomy (NCBI): domain Eukaryota; kingdom Viridiplantae; phylum Streptophyta; class Pinopsida; order Pinales; family Pinaceae; genus Pinus; species Pinus taeda. Next base: position 109,917 of record APFE030983119.1, read on the forward strand.
GAGGTACCCAAGGTAATAATGTAATAATGGGATGGGCCATAGTAATAAATAAGGTGGTTAACCCATGTCATGTAAGGGACCACAAGTAGTTAATAATAATGTAATGGGCCCATGGTATTAGTTGATGGTATGAGTAAACCATGGTAATGATGCATGGTATTGTATGTATGAGCCTATATAGAGGCTAGAGACTCCACATGGAGAGATATGAAGAGAAGTAATATTGTATGAACAAGCATATGGCTTGTGGAGTATTCTCCTTCCATAAGGAGTGAATGTATGGTGTTTCCCTACCTTAAGGGTTTGATCAATAAAGAAGCATTTCTATCTATTTCTATCTTGTTATTCTTGGGTTATTTCTATTATCATAATATTTCCGGTTTAGATCTACAACAAGTGGTATCAGAGCTATATTTACGGTTCAGAGCTACAACAATAAGGGATCTGGCCTGTTGTGATAATTCAGGAATACACCACAGATGTACATAATACACAGACTAGACCGAGTTGTTACTTGCATTTGATGCCACAGAGCTAAGCTTGTGTCTATATCCTCAAGATCTATTTTCAACATAAAATTTTTCAAAACTTTGTCAAGTATGCGAATTCCAAAAAAAAGTCCTTATATAATGCTAGCCTCAAAAATTTAGATCAGAAGTTAAGCATCAAAACACTTGAGTGAAACATTATCATGATAGAGGACTTCAGAAGAATGAAACTAGTGTGCCCAATATCATTCAGAAGTATATGAGTTCTGGAACAAAGATTGAATACGTATGTTAGCACTCAGGTCTTCAAATTAGTGAGTATGCCAAACAATTGTCGGAGTTAGCAGTATTAGCATATAGGTATGTAAATTAGTGTTGCACTATATACAGGCAAACTTCAAGGAATTAAGCTATCGTTGCACAGTAAACTTCCCTAGATAAGCAGTCAAGCCATACCACAGAGAACATAGAAGTGTGTGTCCATAAGTATGAAATATCCCATGGAGTAAACTAGATCGAAGATAACCTTTGAAAGGATGACAATAAAGCTTTCTAGAGTTCATATCTGTCTTGTTCACAACTTCAATTGTGAACAAGACTATAACATTGTCATCAATTTTTATGTATTGCAACATATCACCATTGCTACTAAGCAGTATCGATGTCATACTTAATGTTGGACCATAAATAGTGATGAGCTTGAGGTCACATACATAGAACGGTACCACGTACATATAATTGCTTGGGAACCAAGAAAGATCACTACTCGGGATTCTAATTTTTTTTACTTTTATGATAGCTTCAGGTCTTGCAAACTTCTATGAGGACTACTTCTTCTTGAGAGATGACTTCCATAGAATTCCTATTCTGCTACTTGATGCTGGGTATAGGAGATTTCAGGGAAACTAATTATGCTCAAACTGAGAGAGGATTGTCTTTGCAAAAATCAAATGCTTCCACTACTTGTGACCAAACATTTATTGAGGTCTATTTCTAGGATCACAATGAACCTACTGTAAATCAACATCTCCACAGGTTGACTCGCTTTATATAAGCATTTTGAATTGTGAATACATATATGTGTGTTGATCAGGTCACTGTAGGAAGTGCAAGATTCATACTATCAACATATATTCTTATCACTGAATTAGTCTCCATATATCTTACTTCCCTCATCTAGGAAAGTCAATGACATTAAAATTTATGAGGTTAAAATAGATTATTGTCTAGAATTTAAGTCATTGTTATGAGTTTTGTTGAATGTTATTGTCCATATGACATATACAACGCTAATACCTTATTCACTGTGTCATGACTAATATAGGACAACTGAGAATTTCCATTAACAGAGTCTAGAGTGTAGGTCTGGAGGATACATACAAGACTTAGATAAGCCATACCCTAGAAAAATGCAAGCCTTAAAGAATCACATCTGGGTTTGAAGAGACTTATTGAGAAGGTGCATATAGAGGCAATATGTAGTCATAGTGAGTTATTGCCACACCATTATAGATCTATTTTGATGAGACATATACCATAGAAGAATGAATATGTCGAAGATATCATGGAAAGAGATATAACGAGGCATTGCTAATACAGTGATGCAAAATATAGCAATGTATGTAGCTTGATTTTGACGAAGTAAAATACTACCTGAATTGTACCCATAATTTCCAAGGTTAAGTGCGAATGCCAATTCCTCTCTTAGGTCCATTACCATAATTCAACAATGCCTTTTTAATTTTCACCTTCAATCAAATTCTTACATACTTTTCCCTCAAGACAACACATTCGGGGAGCTATCCATTCACTTTTATAGGCAACTCTGTGCAAAATCAGTTTCAGTAGAGAGTCTTGACAAGTTGGAAAATGATATTGTGGAGACATTGTGCTTTCTTGAAAAGTATTTTACTCCTTCATTCCTCGATATAATGTTGCATTTGAATGTACATTTCTTATGTGAGCTTTGATATTGTGGCCCAGTTGCATATAGATGGATGTACCCCTTTGAGAGGTACGTGAAACTTTACTTTTTATCAAGCACAACAACAAGATGATTTTTTTTGAGATCTTTTGACATTACTTAATTCTCTTTTTTTCATTTTGTAGGAACATAAAAGTATATAAGGGTTATGTTAAGAACAAAAACATGACTGAAGGATGCATTGCTAAAATCTATATTGTGGAGGAATCAATAAATTTTTTTGGATGATACTTGAAAGGTATGAAAGCTATTGGATCCACACATGGTCAAAATTAAGTGTGGGATGAGGAAGTTGAAGAAGTTATCCTTGACGGAAAGCCATTATCTACTCCAATTCCTTCAGAACTAGATGACATTAGTTGGGAACAAGCCCATAGGTGGGTTCTATTTCACACAAACGAAGTTGATCCATGAATAGAGTAAGTAACATATTTGGCTTGTAATTTTTTGTTTGTTTGTTTATGGTTTAACAAAACATAGATCCATGGATAGATTAACATATTTTACCTTTAAAAATATTTTATTCATATTTTATGAAAACACATTAACCACCATATCTATTGTCCATAATTGTTGAATTGGGATGCAAAGAATGGAGATTTCCAACTCAATTACACAAAAAAAAAAGATGAAGCTCTATTGCAGAAACTCCCAAACCATAATTTTACTATTTTGTTAATACAATAGGTAATGATAGTATTGACATTATAAATGTACTTAAAAATCAGTGTATGGTAATACTGTTATGTAGGAAATTAAATATTTTTTCAGAGGTTGAATGTATGAATTGTAACCACATTTAAAAATCTAAAACTATACAAGTGGAAGGAGATGTAAAATGTGTTTGATACACTTAAATGGCTAGCACATCGCCCCAGGAAATTCGTGAATAAGTACAAGGGATTCCTAATAAATGGTTATAGACTCCATAAAAATGCATAAAGAATGAGAGAACTACCCAAAATAGTGGCGTGTGTATCGAAGCTCAAACAATGATGAGTTCAAGTTCCAAAGATGCAAACCCTGTACTTCAAAACACAACATTTTATGGAGTGGTAGAAGAAATAATTACATTGGACTATTTTTATATGGAGTACGCATTGTCCAAATGTAATTGGATTGATGTATATAATAAGAGAGGGATCAAGACTGATGATTTGGGTTTTACAATGGTGAATATGAAGAAATACTTAAGTCAAAGTCATTGGAAAAATGATGCATTTATTCAAGCATAGCAAGCTAAACAAGCATTCTATGTACACAATCTAGTTGAGACTGACTCGTATGTAGCGTTAACATGTCCTCCAAAAGGATTGAGAAATAATACATCATATGAACCCGAGTATGCAAATTTGTCATACGTTGTAGACTTTCAAGAAACAAAATGTGTAAGTGACGAACATATCGATGATGTTGATGTCAATGTTGATGTGAACGTGGATTATGTCCATTTAGATTGTGAAGGAGTATGGTTGAATATTAAGAAATAAAAGATATTGATTTTTCTATTTCGTTTTGAGAACTCCAAAATTGATATTGTTTATGAAGAGAGATCCGTTTGTTTCTTATATATAAAATGCTTGAGACCCATTTAGTAGATCTATTTTTAGTCCCTCCCTATGACAAAGACTATTTTTTTCGGCTTGCACCATTAAGCTTTTCACTTTGAACACATAAAAAGTTGATATGTGAGAAGTTTTTCTAAATTTTATATTTCTATATTTTTAAAGATTGAAATGCTAATTTTCTATATTATTATTGAACCAAAGCCCTAAAATTTACTCATTTAAAAGAACACAAAAAATACAAATTTATTGGGCACATGCAATTTGTTTAGTCTTCTTCTACAACTGTTGGTTCCACACATTCAAACAAATAGAGGTGGGCCTTGGGAATGATGTGAGTGCGCTAAGGAGATCGCCTACCTCTTGATTGCACATGACTTATGCATGTTGGATGTGTAATGACCAACAACAACATATTATTATCTCATGAGGAGAAACATTGTTATAATATAGTAGGGCTCATCTTAGGACAGTACTAGCAGCTTTACTACGGGATGACACTTACTCATCTCATCAAGGACACCTCAAATAGGTTGTATATATCACATATATTTGGAATTTATCTTGCTGATTACGGGATATCCCCAGAGATCAATTTTAGGAAATTTCATTCTAACTAAATAAGAAGAATCTTCTTTCTTCATCATTGATGAAGAAAAATAATGGTCATCAGATACATGGAAAATAGGTTGTGGCTATTGCAGAATGCCAAATGGTAAGGGTTTTTATTTAAGATAAGATTATCTAGTCCCATTCATTGATTCTTTTCATCAGAGTTGTAAGGATGAAAAGAGGTTTTCACAGTGAACCTTAGCTAGCAGGAAGGTATTCTTAGTTGAATCTAATAAACTAGAAGTGGTAACATCATCCCAATTGGCTAGTTATATATGTTGGATGAACCTTTTTGTACCCCTTGTTGGTTCTTATCTTCTTTTATGCCAGAGTAGCTTATTGTTATCCGGTAATGGAAGATCAGTAAAATGTAGATATTAGGTAAGATTTATCTTTTCCTATCACAAAAGGTTAGAGAAGCATCCACACACACATAGGAGGAGTACACTTATCCCTAACATATATGATATGGTGTTATTATGCCTAGGCCAATGAGATACTTATCAATGATGTAAATTGGATTTGACATGGAGACTATGAAAAATAACAATATCATATGGCATATTAGACACATTGAATGAGTTTGAAATCCTCCTATTGCATAGATACACACCTTAACACGGGGCGAAACCCTGATAAATTAATAGGACACCATTGATGGCTTCAAGAAGCCTTCGACATCCCTCCATATAACACTTGATGGGTTGAAACCCTATAGCTGGAAGTAGGGAAGGAAGGATGTGTTCACGTTTTGGTTGTGGACCATCATAGTTGGATGGGGAAACTTCAATGTCTCAATGCAAGTTTTGTTGAGCCTATCAATCAAATACATCCCGCCACTATTATGGAAACCCCAGGAAATGCTAGTTTTCGCATTTGGTATCGCTAATGTCAGATTTTTTCATTTAACCACTTAACATTAGGTTTTGAAAATATGACAAAATGTGAAATGAGAGTGATCTGCTAGAGTAAGTATCATGCTAACTATTTACAAGGAAGGAGGGATTTGCATAGCGGACCATAGCATCAACCAAGAAGGAATTGGTGTTAATATAGCTATCAACCATAAATTTCAACCATAACTACTCTCATGGTGGTGCCCTTTCATGGTGGATAGTTTAGTTTAACCTTCTCATCAACTATGTAGTTACGAAAATCGTCTCCTTTTTGTCCTTTTGAACCTCAATAACTTCATGGGGAACAACACATTTGGCTATCCAAACAACCATACAGTAAAGTTGTGGCTCACTTGACCTCAAAGAAATCCAAGGGGATATGGCTCACTTATGGCTTAACACTTATTGACCTAACATAACTACCTAATAGTCCTACCTGATAGTGAAAACAAAACACCTATGTGGTTGAACCTCCCCAGTCTCATCCTTCACAATATAGGTGAAAATTAGGTCCTCCATGGGGATCTCCATAGGCTCATGTAGTAGACTTACACCTCGACACATGGGGACTTGAATCTTGGATAGCTCTATTTCCTGCTTAGTGGAAGCTATCAGCCATTGTGGAACCTCATCTAGAGGCACGACCTTCCTTATGATACAATCAGTTGCCAATGGATATACCATTTGAAGTGTTGATGTTTTGAATCCATTTTGTTTAGTACCTACCACCTCATCCTATTTGGTTGATTGAAACTCATCACCTATTGGTTGAAACTCGTCTCTAATTAAAGGAATCATGGAAGGAATTAACATGCTCATATAGAATAATATCTACATTATATCATCCTATGAAGAATGTGATTCATTTGGACCTGTAGAATTTGGGATAACCTCATCATAGTGCTTACAATAGGGATATGGCCACTTACCCACATAGACTCTCATGTTGATAGTAACACCCAATCGATTTACCATAGGTTCATTCAGCCTTACTTGCTAAGATCATGAATCATAAATAGCTCTTCTCGATGACGTGGGAATTTCCTCAGAACAATCAAATTGACATAGTTTAGTCCCCCTTCGTTAGTAACCATGAGAATAGGAGAAAACTATAGAGAAAAATATTTGGATATTTCCCATTATTCAGTTTCCATTAGATAGAATGGTGATTAGATCTAGACCATATACCTGGAGAAAATAACAGAAGTTGGAGTTCACGATGGGGCTTTGGACACTCAGAAACTTACCATACGTATTGGTGTTTTGTAACCTCCTCTTGGTGTTCCCTTATACGAAGCATCGACGCTTAGGCCTGCCTGGACACTCATTGTGGAAAACCTACTAATGTGGGAAATCCCAAGCACTAAGAAAGTTTTGAGGAGCTATTTGTCCCAACAAAATGTAACATGGGGAGGACATGGGTATTGTGTCTAGTGGGTTACACTCTAGACGAAGAATTATGGTAGCATAACTCCTATCAGTGGTTGTAGAAACTCATATGGAAAAGGTCTTGACCAATACCAAGCCACAGGAGGTCTTGGGGAATGTGTGGGTGCCTAAGAGATCACATACCCCTCTTGAACAAGTAAGGTTTTCAATATGTGGCCCAATAAACAAATGAACATGTTGAAATTACCTCAAAATTGAAGTTGTGCACTTAGGGCTAATTTTTTAAGGTCTAGATGCTATGGAAACGTCTGAGTCCAGTGGAGGAACATTTTTGGTTTTGTTAAGTAGTTAAGTGCTCACTCTAACAGCCAAGGGTGAACTAGGAGATACACTACCCGAGATCTAGGCCATAAATTTAGGTAAAAACTACATAATGCAAATCCGTACATAGAGAGTGTAGCGCCATGATTTGATTTAGTACTGGCCCACATACATATGAATGATTGATTCCTATGTACAAAAGGTAAAGGTAAAAGCCTCCATGTCTTCCTATATTCACATAACAATGTGGTTTTTAATATGGTCGTATTTCTTCTCCATGGTTCCTTCGTAAGTCAAAAACCTTTTAGCCTTCCACGACTCATGATTGGTTCATGATTTATGGTTAAAATTGACAAAGCTCTTACCTTTCCATATTCTTGGTTCCTGCCTTCCATGGTTGTTCTGTATTGGCTGTTTCAGGAGAAAGGTTGCTCTGTTAAGCCCTAGCTTTAGTAATAGGTGTGGTATGTATGTGCTCATCAGAACTATTAAGTACTAAGTGGGATATGGATACCACTTTACCACACGTAATGAACCTACCATGGGCATGGACTCACTCATGCTAGTTACTGAACTAATATGGGGAAAATGGCCAACCCATGCGGACTACACTACATCATAGTGCAACTTATATTAGAAGATAATGTAACTAGATTCAGAGGGTAGGGTTGGAAAGCACAAATTTTCCAGTAAACCAGAGCTTGTGTTGCAATAGCCATCATAGAAAATCCTGGAGACCTAAACGGAGCCATAGCTAGACCTAGAGCCATAACCAAGAGGTTCATAGCCGCCTGAACCAAGGAGAGATTACATAAATACCTAGAGATGATATAATGCTTAATTCTACTGGGTATAATTTAAATTCAACAATATAATGAAAAAACATGATTGAAATCAAACTTTTATTTTTATTTTTACATTAAATATGCAACATAAAATAATAAACATTGATTTTTTTTACATAAATAGAAAACATTAATTTGAAAGACACAATCATAAAACAATAAAATATATATTTTATTGTTCTAGAAACGTTCCTGCCAATGCAATTGTGAACTACAATAAATATCTCCCCTCCACCTTTCTCCACCTTAGGCCTGTACACGACTCCATCAAATGCTGGATGGGAATACCAACAGGCACAAGTGTTGAAGAGGCCACATGCAAAATATCCACTTAGGCATCAAGAATTTTCTGGTTTCTTCCCAAAGCCCTCCTTTCTAGTTTCCACGGACCAACGAGAGCTTTGACTCACTATTTTTGTTTGCACCCTTCATCTACTACATGGAGCCTCACATCCACCATTTCATTTGTCGAGCTACATCATGACTTTCATTTGAATGAAGGTTTCAATTTTTGAGTTGCATTAGGGTTTCATGTGTCGAGCTCTAGACTACAATTTTACTAGCACTAGAGAGTTCGATCTTGGCAGCCATGGATGAGGTGACATCCAAGAAGGAGTGCCTCTAAAATCAATTCCTAGAGTTGTATTTCCATTATTTGGTGCTTCTAAACTTCAGTGTCCAGTGAAAGGAGCTCGAAGACCACTTCAACGACTTGGAGAAGTGCATGTAGAAGCGCTTCGAAGAGCTGAGATGTGTTGTGAACCCAACCACATTGGTTCTACAGACCCTGAAGGGATTTTATCCAGATGGGAAATAGACTACAAACATTAACACATAGAGACATGCCCGTGTTTTTCTCTAGGAGTCCCTTCCTTTTGTTTTTTCACTAGACAAGGTCTCCTCAGAGGTGACAAAAGAGACTCATAAAATTGCTGCTAAATGGAAATTTAGGGTGAATACAATGATAAGACATGGATCCATGATCACTAATGGAAGGATCTGACATGGAAGTAAATATGAAAGGGAAGGAAACATATGCTATGCCTATGAAATGGATCTAGAAAATTGTAGTGATTTTTTTACCGTTGATCCCGTGATTTTTTTTAATGAAAAACTCTTAACAGTAAAACCCTAGACCCCATTTCTCATCAAGGTCTGATGTATCCTCATGTCAAAATATGCTCTTGACATCTGATTTATCAAGGCATTCTCTACTTACCCCTTCAGGCAATGGCCAAGGACCCATGAGTAACTTTTTATTGGCTTGTTTGTTGCGAAATAATTTTGATGTGAATGTGTCAATAATATTTGCATTTATAGGTGACTGCTTATGACCTCATATTCTCAATGAAGATTTCAAACCTGATCTAGAATTTGAAGTGCTAAAGATTTGAACAATGGATTCTCAGAAAGCCCACAAGCTTAACCGAGTATAGTTTCGAGGGGAGGTCTCCTTCAAGGATCTATACAATATTTGAGGAAGTTTAAAGACAATGGAGTGATCTGTAACAAAAGATCTTCAACAAGCCTTACCTCAACAAATTAGGAATTCCAACTTTTTATGGAAAAAGAAAAATCCATGCAACGATTCACAAGTTAGAGACATATTTTCAATCAAACCAGTGAATTAATGAGAGATGACCAATTTTTCAGTACTTAAATCGGAGGGAATCAGTAATGATTGGTGGTATTAGTGGATATAGTCTATACTAGAGGACATTTCCATTGGTTATGACAGTTCTGAGGAAAAATTTATATCTTTTTCTTTTTTAATAAAACTATTGTCGACAACTTCCTTCAATAAAAAGATGTAAGACTCTTGATGGGAGCTTTGGTAAAGCAGTGGAGGTGATATTATCCCACGAGGTTTCATTCCCTCATGTGCATGTTATCCTCTCATGAGCCATCAAGAACAACTTTAGCGTAAATGGCCCTTGGTGCAAATGGCCTTTTGCCTCAATGTTGACTTTTGGCTCATTGTGGATTTTAATTTATTTTATTAGTTGGCAGCAATTTTTAATTCAATGTACATCTTCTAACAAAATATGGATCCATGATTTGAGCAAGTTTCATGTTTCAATGCATAGAGAAATTTTGAATTCAATCATGAGGAAAAATCTTTGGTAAACTATGGATCTATGTTGTCTACAAAGTCATTTTCCTCTCATTTTTACCCATGAATCTCATGGTGTTTCTTAATGAACAAAGACCAATATTGACCAAAGTTAATTAGTTTGGGTTCAGGGCATTTTAATTTAATATGCTACTTTCATATTACTTTCCAAATCGAATTGACTAATAATTATCATATTTTGCAACATGCATATGCCTCCACAGTTCCTCATTGGCAGTCTCAAAAAATATCTACATCAGGTTACTATAATAACCTGCTAAGAAGGAGGATCTTGACTCCTTGTGGAACTATCCTAGAAGAGACTTGCCTCCACCCTCTAGAAATGGAAGGAAAAGAAGGATTTATTTTATAAAGGTTTTATTGAAATGGAGAAGAGGACGTCATTTACACAGGTTAGTAACATGGGAGTTTGAATGTAGAAAATGGAAGGAAGATGGGAATTTCAGTGTAGAAAATGAAAGGAAAATTGGAATATTGTAGAGAGGGACTTCCCTAGAGAGATAAAATAACTACGAATAAACCATATGAACTATTATTGAATGGGGAAATGAAAAGGAAATCTCAAAGGAAATAATACTATATAAGGCAGTTCAGTCCCATATGTGAAATGAAAATCCAAGAATACTACAGTTAAAATTCCATGGAAGGACAAATAAAATCTATCTCAAATTAACAAGCTAGAACGAATTAAGATGTGAAAGGGGCAGATGACAAGAACCTAATGAATATTAAGGTTATGGAACATGCCATATTTGTTTATTGGAGGAGATTGAGACCTTGTAGAATTTCCTCATTCACTGCATGGGGCATAATCACATCATATTTATACTCGATGGAATCAGTTGGACAAAACAATTTTAGAGTAGCAAAATGGAGGTAATTGGGAGGAGAGCCACCATGGTGATTAACCACAAGTGTTTTTTTCTTCTCATATCCACTTACGTCAAATATTTTCACAAGAAAATGTGCATCAAACACATGCCTAAAAGCAACATTATCTTCAAGATGTATCCATTGATCAGAGACAAATTTTTCCCAACCTTTTGTAAAAATTGTTAATTTATCAAAAAAATGCACCCTTATCTACCATAAGTGACTACATGGGCCTTCCAAAATTGCAACTTTGAGACCCTTAATCTGACTTTGTTTAAACCGGTATGAAGGCATCTCTAGAATGGATAAAAAGTTTTCCTCATTATAGAGGCAGATATTTGTCAACAATATCTGATGAGTTCTAAACTTCCATTTATGGTTTTTTATGTTCAAGGAGTTATTCTTCTTAGAGTCTAGCTTCCTAATTTGTGATAAAAACTATTTTGACTCTCTCATTCCTGAATATCATTTAGAATTTTCTATATTTAGTTTAGTAGAAAAATATTTTTCTAGCAACTTTAGCTATTGAATTTCATTTACTAAATGAAAACTTAGCCCCTTTAGAATTAGAATCCCCTATTATGAAGGGAGTTATTTGTAAGTATATCACCCCTACGAAGTTCCATTAGTGGTTTACAATGTTTGAAGAATTAAACTTGTTAGAGTTAAATCCATCATTTCTGAGAACTATTTCATAATGTTTAACCCAATATCTTATCTTTAGTTGTCAGACCCTAAGCTATGCTAATATTGGCAAATTCTAACTTTTGGGGTGTCCATTTGTGAATGCTTTGATAAACACTCTTGTTGTGACTTTTCTTCTATATTCATGATTTTTTTCTTAATTTTAGCCATGTGCTTAGCTCTTTTTGTGTTGTTGATATCGTGGATATAGGATTTGCTTAGGAAATTACATTATGTAGTTACAATGGATGTATTGTTTTAGTCCCATTGATCTAGTTTTGTGGTCTTTTGTTGGACAGTAATAAAGTTCTCTTATCTTAGATATGATATTTTAAGTTTCAAATTAGAATATACATAATTTTTCTTTTTCATGGCTAAAAAATAAGTCTTTAAAATTTTGCTACAACTAGAAGCTAGCCCTGATTATATTCCATGACTATTTATAAACAGTCTACCTAGTCTACCTGAAGGCAGCCTTAAAAAAATATATTTTTTCTTTCTACATTCAGCCAAAAGGCTACAAGAAGTACTACATAAGCAACATAAAGACACCTGAAACAAATTCTATGGATTTCAAACCATGCATTAGAACAACAATATTCTAGAAGCTGATAATTATATCCCTCCCCCAAACTCTTGTTTAATAAGGGACCCTTCCTGTAGTAACCATTTTTTTTTGATAGCTAGTTAGCCATACTATTAAAATCTTGAGAGATATGTGCAAAATATAGACCATACAATCTCCTCTTAACATCCAGGAACTAATTTATGATAGGTCAAGTAACAAACTATCTATTGTGCACTTATTATTATACTAATTGATCATCAACTTCGAGTCTCAAAACACTCATAACTTTCCTATACCCTATATTTTGTTGTTTTCTAGAGTAGTCACATAGCATAAATTTATGTTTGGTTGTTTGTGTTAGGTCCTAATGCTATGAAATGGTGATGTCAATCCATAAATATAATGACACCAACCCACACAAACCTAGAACTCTCTGACAAGCTCCATAAAAAAAACCCAAGCCTGGTTGTGGCTATATTTATGCTTCCTTTAGAATTTTGGTTGCTTACTCTTTTGAGGAAGACCAATTTCAATTGAAAGTATACATAATTTTATTGGCAACTTGTGTTGGTCTCAATTGTAGATCTCAAAAGATCATTATGTTTCTGGATAACTAAATACACCAAATCACAAAAGATTATAATTCCCTGAAAATTTTTACATATTTATCTACAATCCAAGGATAAAAACATTCAGTAACAGTCCAATACTCCCATTTATTTGTCCCAAACTAACACCACCAGAAGATCCAATCTAAAAAGGCAACAATGGTATGCTTTCTCAATGAGAGAATTGAAATGCAATGGAAGATCCAGCGTAAGACCTTAGATGGCTACTTCATGCATCCTTTCATAATCTAATATATGTTTAATTTCTCCTAGAAATACTACTGAATGTAGGTGAAAAACCCCCACCCCCATTATATATTGGCACCGAGCTACCATGCCAATTTGATCTGTGACCAATCAGTTACTTATCAGCTTTCTTATCATTTCCATCGTATCTATGCCCATATGGTCCGGAACTATAATCTATTCATGCTTCTCAATAAATAATATATTATGGGTTATCCATAGGTGAGCTTAAAAATAGGAAACAAACAACTCATCCGTGCATTCCTCACTTGCCTTATAGAAAAGACATATTCCAGGACGCCCTTATCCCAAGTTAACTTTTTGTTGTCTAAAGCTAACCAGTGAAAGATTTTAGCTTTAAGAGGAATTTATAACTTCCAAACTAAGTGCCACCATGGGGATCTTTTCCTCATCATTTCTTCTTCCATCATTACCTTTTATTCCAGTTTGGCAATATATTCATAAGGTCCCTCACTTTTTGACCACTTAAATTAGCTCATCTTGTTTAGAAATTTTAATCAATAATGGCACTAAAATTTAAGCTATGGTTTTTGGCCTCAGTTTTTACCCCTGACAAATTCAAATCCCATGCTAAATTCAAGCCATGAGATTAAAAATTATTGCCATCATTTGTTGTTGCATTTTCCCGAGAATAAATCCCTAAGAGATGGATATCTCTTATTAGCTTACACATTTTGAAATTACCTTTATAGCCAATCTAGGGGTCTTCCCCTATTCTTACCTTGTTCTCTTGAATCCTCCATGTTGGCCATTTTCCAATTAATGGGAATGTTTTCACCAAATGTTTCCAAACAATAAAATTTCCATTAAAATGTTCCCTTTCTTTTTTAAACTAATCTTATGTAGAAATCATTCGCAAATTTTTGGTTTTAATAATTTTCTCCTACAGACCTTCATTGTAGACTAACCTCTTCAGGCTTTTAGTAGCTAGAGCTAGATTGAAGATATTTGTATTTTTCTATGCCCCACCCTCGAGCTTCTTTAAAATTTACCACCTGGCTCCATTTAACTAAATAATTTCCCTTTCATTTTCCTTTTGTTTTCAAATTTTTTTTTAATAATATCTATCTATCTATCTATCTATCTATCTATCTATCTATCTATATAATATATATATATATATATATATATATATATAATATATATAAATATATATATATTAATATATATATATATATATCTATTATTGTTTTTATAATGCCTTTAGGGATATGGAAAATGGATATCCAATGAATAAGATATTTCCAACACGACCTTGACCAATAGTAATCGTCCTCCCCTATAGAACCATCAATTGCACCATAATGAAATTCGAGCTTCATTTTTTCTCTACAACCAAGTTGAATCATAATAAATATAATTAGAAAGCTTTAAGATCCCAAGTATATGTTTCATTGATCTAATTCCATAATATTCAATGGAAAGAACATCATGATTTAGGCTTTTTCTTCCTCAGCTAAAGCATTGAACAAAATTGTAGAATTCCTCATTATTCTTTCCATACCTATAGTTTCGCAGTAAATATGAGTTATACCTTTTAACTACCTTAGTTATTTTTTCCTAGATGTGATGATATCATCAACAAACAATAGATGAGAATATTCAAAGTCAGAAATTTTTACTCCTTTCACTATCCCTCTTTTCTTTGCATCCTTGATTAGCATGCACCTTCAACCACTAATAGGAAAATAGATGGTGATAGAGAGCACCCTTGACACAACCCTCAATATGCATTAAAGAAAATTTTGGGGGAATTGTTGATTAGAACTATAAAAGGAACTGAGGTAAAACATCCCATTAACCATTCTACAATCTACAAGTTTGATCCCATTTTAATCAACAGTAGTCTAAGAAAGAGCTAATTAATTTTGTCTTATGCCTTTGCAATTTATAGCGCCATTGCTACAACATAAATCTTGTGAGTTTCAGTTGTATGTATTCTTTCATACATTGTTCCCACAACAACATAGATTTCCTTATTATAAAGGAGAATGAATTCTTATTCATAAATTCAACTGTCCATCCATTGGGTATACGATTTTTAGTTTTTTGGAGTATAAAATTTCTTTTATCTCCTCTTTAGACACCTCTGCCTTGAAGTCTATCTCATTTCATCACTGATAATGCTGGGAAATAGCTTGATAATTTTCATGATCTCACAAATATTTGATGCCATTAGACTTTTAAATTTTTTTTTCTCACTTCAATTATCTCCTTAAAAGACTTATTAACACTAGAGCTATCTGTCTTATTGTTTTCCCAAATAATGTTAATGTTTCTTGTATGACTTGTGTACTTGTGAAAAAGTTTAGTATTCCTACCACTTTCAGAGAACAAGATGGTTCTCCTTTTTATCTTAGTTTCTTTTTCCTCTTTGGCAAGATGGTTTGTTTTCGCTTCTAGCTCTTTGAGAGGATTTATTTCATCTTTCAAAAACACCCCTACTTTATTATTATCCGAGGTTTTTTATTCATTTTTCGACATCCTTTAAATCTTTTTGAACAAATCTTTGAGCTCAATCTGTAACTTCACCTTTTAACCTTTTCAGATTGTCTATGAACTGCTTCATGTCTCTGTCCTCACTGTTACTATCATAATGTCTTCAATTATTGATGACCACATATTTGGAATCATTTTTATTTAGCCAGCAAGTGATTAAAATCAAAGGGCGTTGGATACTTCTTACTCTCTGATTCAATTTGTAGCAATATAGGGTGAGCTTCCCTAAAAAATTTATGATCTCACTCTCTAAATATAACATCAACTAAGTAGCAACAAAGGATTTATCTAGCCTTTTTGAAATTCCACTTTTGCCTTTTTAGTTATTTCTCTAGGTAGGTGCTTATTTAATTGGTTCTACATCAATAAACTTTTGAACTTCAAAGAAATGACTCAAAAATCATTTATAAATGGGCTTTTGCTTGTTGTAAGGGCCCCACTAATTCTCAAACATGCCCTTCCCCTCCTCTTTTTTTGAAGCTATTAATTTTCTTTAGAGATATTAGAGTTTCCTCCAATGGATACTTAGTGGTGATCCTGATCAAGTGCTAAACCCCCTTCTAGACCCCAAAAACACCCACAAAATTCTTTCTCTGATCTTGGATGGTAAGATGCCTTGAAGATCTCATCACCTTTATTTTGTGAGCCCTCTCTAACTAGTTGACCACCCAAAAAGGACAAAAAATTAATCTGATGAAGCTTCTGAATACTATATTGCATGGTCTAAAGAATGGATAACTCGCATGAAGATAATTCCACAATTTACTCAAGCAAAATATGGACCCGAATTCTAGTGGGGGGCCTTAAAGTCCCCTAAACCTTCCTTAACGTTACAAAAAATTTTAGAACACCCAATAATGGAAGGGGAATATTTTAGTACTATTTGATAGCATGAGGAATTGATAGAAGGGAACCTACATTGAAAAGTCACATGAAGATCATGTGTTCCTTCAACCACTTAAGGACCACATTCCTAAGACTGGCACATATAACCTTCCAAAGCTGCAAGTTGGAACAACATCTGAATCCATAGTCTTGAGATTTTCTTATCCTTTTTCTTCTACCCTATCCAGACTTCAAACTGGCCTCCAAATTAGAATATGTAGACACAACCATTCATCACAAAATTGTATGAGGGCCAACCCAATGAAATGGAACTTTTCACTGTTCATAAGTCCAACTTCTAGTTTAAAATCCATTTTCCTTGGGAAATCTCAGTATCTGCAGGAGATCTCACTATTTTCATGAAGATCAATTTCTTCTAGCATTCTAACCACTCTCCAATCTTTGAAACTGAAAATTTTACCTAAGGAGATAAAATTGACATATAGCATCACTGACCCTTCTAAAATTTCTACATTCCTCCACAAGTCTAAAGGGAGATTGAATCTATTGCAAAGATTATTATTCCTCCTTTGGGTGAAAACCTAGTTTCCACTTTTTAGGCATAGTTTGGAGGGCCCCCCACATCTAATCTTGCTTGAGAAGCAGGTTCTCATCCTCCTAGATTTTCACCATAAAACAAGTCCAGCCCTGAACTAAAATATGTAATGAATGTTGAGTTTTATAGCTCGAAAGGTACTATTAGGCTTGTTCCTTGACTAGAAATACCTTGATTTGCCTTGTTATGACCTTGAAAAATGATGAGCCATGCCTATTATAATGGTTTCTCAGACATTTCTTCAAACAACCCCTGCAACATTTTCCATCTACCATGCTGAGAAAATGCAACTGAGAAGAATGCAACTTAAACCAAATTTCCAAACCCGAAATCTGCATAAGAATATTCACACTACTTTTCCATGTATGCAAAGCCAAAATGCAAATCAGTCAAACCTTCTAAAGCTTCTCTCACCATTAATAATGTCCAATTACATGTAGCAGGGAAACTTCCAATCACATTGTGCATTAACTCTCACGAAGGGGATTGAACAATTGTGCATTCCCATGAACTCAACACATTTCACTTGACCAAAAAATGAGTCACATATGGAGATGAGAGGTATCTAAGAGTTAATCCCTACATATTTATTTCTATCATGTCTCTATTTTTTGGAATTGTATTACCCTTCTTATAGTTAGATATTTACTTATAAAAAGTTAGTTGTTCATGTTTCAGTATTTTAGTTTACCACATGATATTTGATGGTGAAGGCACTACAATATAACATTAGTGTAAATATTTGAACCACAAATCTACAAAAACATAAATCAAGCCAGATGATATGAAAGCGAAAAAAATAAGAAAACAAGTGCCAAACTATGTATATAATGTGTGGTTAAATTATAACAATAATCACTGAATTACTCAATCCAAAAAAAATTCCCTATCTCCATGTGACTTCAAAATGTAAGTAAAATAGCTTCACATCCTCAGTGTGTTACTTTGGACAAACCAGCTGAGCTACTTACAGTCAAATAAATTGCTATGGCACATGGTACTTTTATAAATATATTTCACAAAGTGGGAACTGTCAATGTAATAGAGTGTCAAAAGAAGAATATCTCAAGTAAAAAATGAACTAAAGATATCTGAAATTTGAAAGGATAAGTCACAAAACTTTGAAAGCTATTAATGTTAAGCAACAGATTGATAGAGGTCATTGAAGTTCCAGTCTTTCTGGATGGATTAAAGGACACTATTAAATGTATGTCAATGATTGAAGGCTAGTTCTCCAAATCCACATAAATATTTTTTCGAACTATGCATCTAATTCCTGAGATCAAATGAATGTTAATATACTCCTTGTCAGGCATGAGGCTGAGTTTAATTGCAAAGGTTTATATCCTTGTTCAATTGTTTACAATTTGATGTGTATTTTTGTGTAGAAATACTCCTTGTCTGATGATTTCATCCTTCAGACAGATGATTATTATGTTTAGTATGCCTTCAGCAGAAAGGTTTGTTTACTAGTTTGTTGATGATTTAATTCTTCAGGCATAGATGATTGTTATGCTTAATATGCCTTCAATAGAAAGGTTTCTTGAACTTGTTGACTCTTGTGCTCTAAATTATTTTGAAATTGCTTACAAAGTTGTGGGTTTACAAGTTATTTCAAGACTTTATGTGCTTCTAATTGGTTGATTATGGTCCTGCATGACATTTTTAGTCTTGTTTCTTATAGATGTTGTGAAAAAATGTGCATTTAAAGGAAAATGGATGCTTTATAGTTTGTCTTTGCATTTGGCCTTGTAGAAAAATTTCCACTTGTGCCTTTGTTGAAGGTATATCTCAAGCATCAAAAGAAAGCATAAGAAGAAATAGCAAAAAAAGGAAGAGATCATGTTGGGTCACTAGTATGTTTATTCTTATTGGTGTGGCACATGCTCCCTTGTTAGTATAAACTATCAAAACATTAACTTTTAATTAGACATATTCTCTGAAAACTTCCATATCTTATTGCAAAATTCAACAACCTCAAAAGCATTTCACCCACAGAACAATGTAATAAAGTGAATTGAAGTGAATCACATCTATAAACTTTACCAGAGCGGTTATTGAGTCTTCGGATGCGGTTATACTTTCAAAGCACACACATATAAGAAGACGAGAAATAATATGCCCGGCTAATTTCAAGCTATCTTCCTACGAATATGGTATTCCCTTCCATAAACCTAACGACTTGCTCTGCTTCTTTCTAGTGAACAAGTTTGGGACTTTTCATGAATTGTGAGACAATTCCAGCCCCATAACTATAAGTTTCTTATTTAAAGTTATACCCACTAGATTAGAACCCACACAAGGAGAATTCCATTCCCATTTCAAAAGAACCTGCAATCTACTTATACCATGATATTTAATATTTTATGTATTGCTTTGCATCCTTGGCTTTTGACATAAAGATGCAACAATCTACCTTTGATTTTCTATAGTAACACTCCTAAACAGTAATAAAATATGCCCAAATATGTCATTTCAAATGATCTATGCAACTCACATTCTGGTTTTTCAATTATCGAAGTTGTTACCTATATTGATGAGATCATCTACAACCAGGGCCACAATGACAATATATGTTAGGGTTTTATCCGTGTTTCACTAAAGGTGTTTTGTCTTTAGCATGTCTTTAGAAACATGACAATACATTGTAGTTTCCATTCAGCGGAGAAGTGTACCCAGTAGCAGCCTTGGTCTCTGTGAAAATGGGTTTAATTCATAGTAGACTTTCTATGTTGTTTTCAAGGTGTTTCTCCTTCAATACTATTTCATCTCAGTATATCCTTAAAATCTACAGCTTCAACAGATGCATACATCCTTGGGGTGCATGCTACATATTCTAGTTTTTTTGTGATGGTATAACAACAATGAAAGAAACGCATTGATTTTAGGCATCTTATGGTTGTTATATGCAAGAATGCTTGTATAGTGTTTCCCAAAATTATATAGAGCCATATTTAGTATACTTTTATAGTTTGACTTAGATGCTCACTTTTCTTAATTTAGGTGTTTTTCTTAGTACTATTTTATGCACAGATTTAACTTTAAGAAAAGTGCATAGTAGAGAAGGGTTCTATATTTTGAGAAGGGGACACTCTTCTAGGTAGGAGGTACTCTATTCTGGGGATCTTTTGTCATGCATGTTAGGTGATTCATCCTAGACAGAGTTCCAAGTGCCTTCCTCCTTGACAAAGTCCCTTCCAGACAAGACACTGGTGGACAGAGTTCCAAGTCCCGAAATTTTCCGAAAACTCGCCTGAGCCAATCTATCTAGCCTAAAATCCTTTACATTCTATTCAGCTCTTGGCTATGATTTCATAGAGAGAGACCTCTCTAGTTTGGTAAGGCTACCTATCAAAATAAAATATTGGTCTATGGTTGCCTTCGTCGATCTCCTCATCAGCCTGGGACATTATGGAGGATAAAAGAGGGCATGAAAACTACGAAGTGCAAGGTGTTCTAGTGAATGTAAGGTTCCCATGTCATGGAAAAATGTAATGCTAGTTGTGAGGTCATGACTGCCAAGGTGTGTTAGAGAATTCTAGGGCATGCTAAGATGTGCTAGATAGTACAAAGACATGTGAAACAAGCTAATATGTTCCAAGTGCTAAGGCGCGCCAAAATGTGCAAGGGTTCCAAGTCCCTGCATCCTCTTCTTCCATATGCTATCCAATTATGACATTTCCTTTGCAATATTTGGTGCATTTGCTAGTTACAGGTCATTTATAGGTTATAAATGTCTTCAGAGTTTCACTTCCAATTGATTATTCAATTGAACATATTGATTCTCTTATACATAACTATTTTTCCCTCCAACCACTTTTCATAAATTCAATAACCATTAGGTAGGGAACTGTAGCTTTGATGTTTCGTTGCTTGTTTAGTAAAATATTGCCAAGACTTTAATTTATTGAAAGTTGTAGAATTTACAATTTATGAAGTTTCAACGTCTAATTTTTAAAAGTATAATTCTTTAAAGTGTGCTACGTCAATGGAAGAACACCTGCTTTACAGATAGGACTTTAGTGGTTTGATTCCATCATGCACTGACATCCACATGGAATGGTGACGATCAATTTTTGGTGACGAAGGCTATTTTGAATAACACCGATGAGCTTTGGTGACATTTTTCGACCCTCACCAAAAATATGAAATGGTGATGGACAAAGAATGCCACCATATATATGCATCAATAGTGATGACCCTCAAATGTTGATAACCATAAATCATTGTTGTTGATATGAAATGGCGACAATCGTTTTCCATTATTATAGTCATTATTCATGATGGACGTTGAATGTCACCACAACACTTATACTTTTGGAAATGCGGTTTTTGGTAACAATCAATGAATGTCACCATATATATGCACCAATAGTGATGACTATTAAAGATCCATCACAATAAATCATTATTGTTCATATGAAATGGTGACATTCACTATCCATCATTATAATCAATATTCGCGACAGACCTTAAATGTCACTATAACAACTATACTTTTGGCGATGCCACTTTTGGTGACATTCAATTTTCAGTGACCGAGGCTACGTTCCATCACCATTTCTCATATGCAATGGTGACGGTCACTATCCATCATTATAAATCATTTTTGGTAACGAAATTTGAATGACACTACAACACCTATACTTTTGGCAACCCCACATTTGATGATGTTCAATTTTTGGTGACGAAGTCTATGGTCCATCACCATTGCTCATATGAAATGGTGACGATCGCTATCTATCATTATAAATAATTATCGGCGACGAAATTTTTATTTCATTACAATGCCTATACTTTTGGTGGCACCACTTTTGGTGACGTTCATTTTTTGGTGACAAATTCTCTTTTGACCATCACCAATGAGTTGATGGTGACATTTTTCACCCCTCACCAATGTCCTTTTTTCTTGTAGTGTTAATTGTCCCTCAATTTCGGTGAAGGGGTGAAAATGCGGGAAGTTGTGGATAGTTGGAAGAGTGAGAGGTAAAGCGTATTCAGATGCACGTGTGTGCCTCTGGGTCATGGAAAGTTTAGGGAATATCTTCAAGAAGCTCCTGATTTTTACTACCCTAGCTTAGGGATGGTTTGCACTTAGCTTCTAGAGGGAGGAATATACCTCATGGGTAATCTCAAGGTATTGGCATATCGAGACGGCTCTTGTATTTCTCAAGTGATGGATCCCATTATTTGATCCTAAGTAGGAAAAAATAGGTGCAAGACCGCTTTGGGTCAGGCTACTTGGGCTATCCCTCCACTTCTAGTCCAAGGATATCTTCACTAGCATTGGGAATGCACTTGGAACCTTCCTGGACTACGAAAAGTCTTATGCTACTTCTAGGAATAAATTAATGGATCACATTTTGGTATAATTGGATACTAGAGAGTGTTTGGAGGAGGAAATTACATTACATTGGAAAATATTCATGTGTATTCAAATTTTGGACTATGAGGGGGTTCCTTTCAGGCCATATTTATAAAGAATGTCCTCTGGTTTTCTCTATTGGCTCCCCCTCCAAAGTCGTGGGTGATGCTGATCCTATTTCACCTTCATCTGTTGAAGGCCAGACACCTTGGTCACAAGGTCCTAAGACAGCAGAGTACAAATTGACTCAAGTGTCAACCTTAGCCTCTCCCCGTCCTCCCTCTCCACCTATGATGAGACACAGGGCTGAAGCTGTGACTTCTCACTCATTGGGTACTCTTCTTCCCCTCTGCCCTATATCTACTATTTCTTTAACTCATTTTTCACAGTGCTTGCATGTTGGATATGCATCCATACCTTGCATTTATTCATTAGCTATTACGTGTCCAGTAGAAATCACTATCCATCTATCTCGACTACTCCACCATCTATTCCTCGATTGGCTTACTCAATCTCATCCTCAAATATTTTGACCACATCTAGACATTCACAGTCATAAAATATTTGATCTCGAGTGTCACACCCTCCTGAGCACATCATGATTGGGTTGATCTCCGCTCCTAAAATCTCAAAGAGCACCATGGGCCGATCCTCTTTCATTTCAAAATCAATCATGCATGTTGTGGTCGAAGTGGCTCATGGTAGACAATACACACTTGACAGGGTACTTAGAGCATAGAACACCCTCCCATGTTCTCCCCCATGAAGTGGATCTCCTTTAACCGTAGAGGGCTTGCTAGCCCTCCTAAAAAACTATCCCTTAGAAGATTGTTCAATTTTGAGTCTAATCATATCATTTTCCTTTAAGAAACCCTTGGCATGGATGATTAGGTCATCCCTGTCATGCAATCTCTGAATTTAGGTTGGAATTTCCATGCACTTGATGTCATTGGTAAATATAGGGGCATTTCCTTGGACATTAATTCCCACGCTATCAATACCAGTTCTTCATGGGCAAGTGTTGGTTTCAATGGTATGGAAATGTTCTCCTCGGAGCTTGATATGGAATTTAGGATTATCAATGTATATGCTTGTCATAATAGAGCTGATTTTTGGAACCATCTCCTCAACGTATCTCTAGCCACCTTCGAGAATCTTATTTTGGGTGGGAACCTGAATTTATCTCTTGGATATGGGGAATCTTGGGGAAGAAATGCATAACTGGATCCTCTATCGGACAATATTGGACACCTTTTGGATCAACACCATCTGATTGATATTCCCATGAATAATATTCTACATAATAACTAGACTTGCAGCACTGGCCAGTCATTTGTATCAATTCCTCATGAAGGAACATGTGGTAAGAAACATGCCTAATTATAGACAAAGGGTGGGATCTCGTGGCGTATCCGACCATTCACCTATTTTCTTTGAGCTGTTGGGCCCCTTCCAAAAGCCTAGGGCTCCTTTGAAATTCAATTCTACTTGGTTGAAGGACCCTGATTACATCAATTTGTTCAATGATTATTGGCATTCTCATCCACCTTCTTAGGGGAGAACCATTGTAGAAGGATTTTGTCACAATATCCTTGAGATAAAGATATTATCTATCAATGGGCAAAGGATAAGAGATACCAAGAAGATCAGACCCTCAACAACATTGAGACCAAGCTGGTTGATCTCTCGGATGAGAATGGTTGATAGTTTACATCTGATGAAGAAAAAACAATTCACATAGATTTGTGGACTCAAAGATCGAAGACCCTCAAAGATTGGGAGGAAACTTGGAACCTCAGGAGTCGTTCTATTTGGTTACAGGATGGAGATCATAACACCAACTTTTTTCACAATTGTGTAAAGGGGAAAAAGGAAAGCAACACTATTTCAAAAATGACAACTGAGGATGGCCATTTCGCCCAATCTTTTCACCAATTGGCATATTTGGGAAATTCACATTTCCATAGACTTTTCAAGCCCCCCTGGAGCCACTCTTGTTGAACTTGTTCGAATTGTTGGGTTCTTCCCTCAGTTTGTTGACCCAAATGAGGAACAAGATCTCATAAAACCTGTTACAATGGGGGAATTAGAAAGCACACTAAAATGTTTCAAAAAGGACAAAGGCCTAGGTATGGATGGTTGGCATGTTGAATATTACTTAGCATTTTTTGAAATCATTGGATAGGACCTCCTAAAGGTGGCAGAGGATTGTAGGCTATCTCGACACATGTATGAGGCTATCAACTCTACCTTCATTGCACTCATTCCCAAAGTGGACTCTCCATTTTCATTCAATGATTTTAGAGCTATATCTCTTTGCATCTGTCTTTACAAGATCATTGCCAATATTATTGCCAACCACCTTAAGCCTATTTTATCTAATCATATGTCGCGTGAACAATTTGCATTCTTCCATAACCAAAAAATTCATGAGGCTATTAGCACTGCACAGGAGGCTCTCCATTCCATTAATATTAAGCATCTCAAAGGTGCCATCCTCAAAATCAATCTTTCCAAGGCTTTTCATTGGGTTAGATGGCTCTACTTAATAATGTTCCTCATCGATTTAGACTTCCCACTCTATTTCATCAAATGGATCATGTGCTGCATCACTACTATATCATTAAGTGTCCTGATGAATGGATCTACCTCCAACGTTTTTCATGCAGAGCATGGTCTCAGACAAGGCTGCCCTCTCTCCTCACTCCTCTTTCTCCTTGTCATGGAAGGACTTAGTAGATTGATATCCCTGGCTAAAAGGGAGGGCCGATTACAGGGTCTCAAAATTACTCACTAGTGCACTCTTACCCACTTCCATTTTGTTGATGAGGTTTTCATATTTATCAATGGAGGCATTTGGGATACCATTGTTTTCTATGGCATTTTGTTTATTTTTTCATCTACTATTGGTATGGAACCTGAATGCTGAAGTCCACTATCACTCTCTCAGCTTGCAATCCACACGAAGCTTAGAAAGCATTACAGAAATTTCCATTTCAGAGCCTTCTATTGGAGGATTGGCTCAAATATTTTGGGTTCTAAATCCAGCCCAATTCTTACAAAATTGTGGAATGTATATGGCTTATGGCCAAGGTTGAAAAGGGATTACACAACTGGAACCATTGGTTTTCATTGAGAGCAGGCTGATTAGTTCTTATTAAATCGGTCTTGGAGGCTACCATGGCATATTGGATGTCTTTGGCATGGATTCCCAAAGGAATTCTTTCTCAGATACAAAAGCTTCACTGTAGATTCCTTTGGAATGGATATAGGGAAGCAAGACCATTTGCTTGGGTGGGATGGAGATACACTTCAACCCGAAAGAAATGGGGAGGATGGGGCTTTAAAGACCTTCCCGCATTTTCTCATGCACTTGCTAAAAATATGGGATGACTTATTCTTACCTCTCACAACCTTTGGACCATGGTGGCACACTATAAATATATATGGCCTTACCAACTTATTGATTGGATCCATCTACTGACATGGAAAAGAACTGGTATATCTATGATCTATTGAGGTGTCTTACATACGCTTCCCACTATTAGAAATGAACTTACTTGGTGAATTAGAAGCGGTTCATCTGTGAATATTGGCGTAGATCCCTGGACTGGATGCAACAACATGTACTGGCTTACTCCCGATCTCATTCAATTTCTCAAGAATAGAGATATCCACATGATCACCAACATTGTTGATTCAGATAACACTTCCATATTTCTATAAGCATGGAAATCAAGTGATCTACTGAGTATACATGTACAATGTCATTAGGCTTGGGTAACATATATTACTACATTGTCAGAATCTCTTGTTCGCATTAAGGAGGGTGTCGATGAGCTTATTTGGACGCCTATTGGGCATGGTGAATATACACCTAAAGAAGGTTATCTATCATACATGCTACCCATATGCCACCTATGCTTATGGATTGGTGGCGAACACTTTCGAATCTAAAATCTCCTCCCCAAACAAAATTGTTTATGTGGAATGTCTTAATGAACAAGACACCAACCGACGTAATATGATGAAAGCATCCTTCTATGCTCCCTCTTGATGTGTACTATGTCATCAAGTAGAGGAAAGAAATGATGACCTATTTCTTCATTACCCTATGATGATCTATATATGGGAACAAGTCCTATCAACATTCTCGATTTCCATTAGATGGTGCAAACAAAATACTTTGGAGGCCTCGAATCATTGGAGGGAGGGATCGTTGAACTAGAAAATTCACTACCTTCCTCTGATTATTTGTTGGACCATCTGGCTTAATAAGAACGAATTCATCTTTAGAGACAGAGTGGCTTGTTGGCCATCATCTATTTCCCAGATTATTAATGTTAATCATGACATACCAGAAGATTATCCCACACCTCTTGGCTATGTTGTGACACTAGAAGTCATTGACCGTAATCTCTCTTGGTCTTAATTTGATGTTCCTGCCCAAGATCAAGGATGTGGGTAGGTCATATTATTTCATAAATATGAATATCATTATTTTTGAATGCAAATGGGCTTGGGGATTGGCACCAACAATTATGCAAGATTGATATTTCTTAGGCATCTCCTCGATTTTGCACTTTGAATGCAGGCATATTCAAATATTTGGAGACTCTAAAATCATCTTTATATCATTCAATAACTCATCTACATGTCATATGGACTCACTCAGAAACATATTGGATGATGTCATGCTCTTAAAGGCTCAATTTACTGATATTTCTGGTCAACATTTTTACAGAGAGTGTAATATGGTTACCCACCATCTTTCCAAGGCAACCACCATCTAGCCTATGGGATTGTCGATAATATAGGAGCATGAGGGAGCTGATAACTTCTAATACTATCATCGGCCTTATATAGATCAGTTCTACTAGCAGGCCAATAGGACCTAATTTTTGTAGTATATAGCAATGATTTATATAAGAACTTGGTTTATATATTGTATAGATATTTTCCATGAATAGCTACAATATACCCCACATGGTAATGTTTTACAAACCCATATTTTTTTTATGGCTATGGCCAGCTTATAGCATATGCCATATAGGGATCTACAACATATAATTTTCTAAATTAATAGACAATTGCAAGTTTTCCCCAGGGAAAAAAAACAATAACAGGTTCTCCATCT
Organism: Pinus taeda; assembly: GCA_000404065.3. Lineage (NCBI taxonomy): Eukaryota > Viridiplantae > Streptophyta > Pinopsida > Pinales > Pinaceae > Pinus > Pinus taeda. Next base: position 137,593 of record APFE030983119.1, read on the forward strand.
TATTATCAGAAACATTGTCTATATTTTCCCCTCAAGAAATATTGACTTACTCGTAGAGACACTCTGTTGGTATGTACCAACCATTAAACTTTTACTCCTAGCTAAATTCAATATAAGAAAGAACTACAAGAAATATTTTTAAAGCAACATCCAAACCTTTATCGATTTCCATTCATAAATGAGTTGACAGTGTCACACATTATTGTGAACTTATTCTATCATAAAAGATAGTGAGTAATGGAACTGGCAATTACATCAAGATTCCCCCCTAGAAAAAATTTGGCACAATTGTATATAACCTGTCAAGGTTAGGCTTCCAAACCTCACGACTTGAGTCGAGTCTCGAGCTTCTCAGAAATCAATGTGACTGAAGAAATTTCCATTGGTCCAAACCAGCGACCGAAATACTCCTATAGTTTTCATGTCTCCTTCTTCTTCAAGTGATTCCTCGCTTTGCTTCAGTGGCCAGCCTCCAATTCATCCCTCAGGAGCCCTTTTTATCTGAAGGACTTAGAAGAAAGGAAATGAATAATAACTTCTTCCAACTGTTTTCCCAAACTTTCTTTATATTATCCTCGAATATTCATTATGTTGTGACTCTTAACCATTTTGGAGAATTCCACAAAAGAAATTCATTATGGAGTTGTCTACTAAGGCGGAGGAATTGCCGAGAGGGCTAAAAGTGGCTGGAATCTTGGCAAAAAAATTTCGAAAAATCTTGTAGAGGCAGTGTTCGAATCATGTTTTTGATGGTGGAAATGGATCCAACACCATCAAAAATGTATAAAACACCTAAAAGTTTGATGTTTAACAACTATAACTTGGATTTACAAAAATCCTTGCCAGATTTTCTCTAAATATGACCAGAATTTCCATAACTTTCCTAGCAATTCCTCCAGCTAATTAGACTACGTCATTCATTATTATCTATTGTAACTATTCATTTTATATTTATTTTCATAATTACAAAGATTTAAAATAAAAATACTAACAACAGAAATTTCATTTTTTACTTCCACATCTTGAAGTGCTACTTATTTACATGATCAAAATATTAATTAAGAAAAAAAACCAACCTATATCAATTTTGAAGTTGAATTTGTAAAACATTTAAAATCATCAAATTTATTTGACTATCATATTTAATGGTTTAATTTAAATAAAATAATATAATATTCCTTAAATAAATAAAAAAAGTGAATATGTTGTGTTTCTACTTAGTACTTATCTTGTGCAAAAGTAATGATAATTTTGAATATATATATATATTATATATATATATATATATATATTATATTAATATATTATATATAATATATATAATATAATATATATATATATAATATATATATATATATATATATAATATATATATAATATATTATATATCTTATTGTTCTAAACGATGGAAAGATTGTTGTTATATATGCAAATGGACAAAGCATCGATGCTGGAAGAAATAATTGAGTATGTGAAACTTCTGTAGATGCAAATAAAAATTGTTCCCAAGTCTCTTGCAACATTGAGTATCTGCAGGCTATGATAAGATCGGTGCTTGTTCTCAAAGCTCAGTTGTTCTACAGGTTTTGAGCGTGACTAAGCTTGGCGGCAATGTTGGTTTAGATGAGCCTCTAACTCCAAATGTTGCAGTAGAGGTATACGCCTCATTGTTGATCTTTATTAGGTACTATTGTGTGTTTTACTTTGTTCACTAATGCTACCGTGTGTTTTAGGTACTATGGTTTGCAAGGCATCAACAGTTGTAGCTCGCTATTTAAGGAAGGCCAAAAGTTTCAGAACAATACTATGAAGTACATGGAGAAGGATATGAATGGAGCTACAGAGTACTTACAAAGTAAAGGGATCTCTTTGATTCCAATTGCATAGGAAAAATTTATCTTTCTTAGACGTCTCTTCTATTTTGCACTTTCACATGAATGCAAGCATATTCAGTTATTTGGAGACTCTAAAATCATCTTTAACAAGTTCAATAAATCATCTGCATGTCATATGCACTCATTGAGAAACATGTTGGATGATGTCATGCTCGTAAAAGCTCAATTTACTTATATTTCTAGTCAACATATTTATAGAGAGTGTAATATGGTTGCCGACCATCTTTCCAAGGTAACCACCATCCAGCCTAGGCGATTGTGGATAATATAGGAGTAGCAGGGAGCCGATAACTTCCAATACTATCATCGGCCTTATATAGATTAGTTCTACCAGCAGGCCAATAGGACCTAATTTTTGCAGTATATAGCAATGATTTATATGAGGGACTTGGTTTGTATATTGTATAGATTTTTCCCATGAACAACTACAATATACCCTGCATGGTAATTTTTTACAAACTCATATTTTTTTGATGGCTATGGCCAACTTACAGCATATGCCATACAAGCATCTACAACACATAATTTTCTAAATTAATAAACAATTGCAATTTTTCCCCAGGGAAAAAAAACAATAAAAGGTTCTCCATCTTATTATCAGAAACATTGTCTATAGTTTTCCCTTAACAAGGATTGACATACTCATAGATACACTCTATTGGCATGAACTAACCATGAAACTTTTACTCCTAGCTAACTTCCATATAAGAAAGAACTTCAAGAAATATTTTTAAAGCAACATCCAAACCTTTATCAATTTCCATTCATAAATGAATTCAAAATGTCACACATTATTGTGAACTTATTCTATCATAAAAAATAGTGAGTAACTTACTTATGTGAAATTCCCTAGATGATTAAGAGTTCGGAAGTAGAATGAGACTAGTCTGCCCTTCCAATGGAACTGACAATTACGTCGAGATTCCCCCCTAGAAAACATTTGGCACAACTGTATATGATCTGTCAAGGTTAGGCTTCCAAGCCTCACGACCTGAGTTGAGTCTCGAGCTTCTCAGAAATCAATGTGACCAGAGAAATTTCTACTGGTTCAAGCCAACTATCGAAATACTCCTGTAGTTTTCATGTATCCTTCTTCTTCAGGTGATTCCTCTCTTCTCTTTAGTGGCCAGTCCCCAATTAGTCCCTTAGGAGCCCTTTTTATCTTGAGGACTTAGAAGAAAGGAAATGAATAATCACTACCTCCAACTTTTTTCCTAAACTTTCTTTAGATTGTCCTCTAATCTTCATTATTTTGTGACTCTTAACCATTTTGAAGAATTCCACAAAAGAAATTCATTATTATCTATTGTAACTATTCATTTTATGTTTATTTTTCATAATTACAAAAATTTAAAATAAAAATACGAACAACAATTTTTACTTCCACATCTCAGAGTGTTACTTATTTACATGACCAACATATTAATTAATAAAAAAGCAAACTAACCTATATCAATTTTGAAGTTGAATTTGTAAAACATCAAATTTATTGACTATCATATTTAATGGTTCAATTTAAATAAAATAATATATAATATTCCATTAAATAATAAAATAAAGTGTAATATGTGTGTTTTCTACTTATTACTTATCTTATGCAAAAATTAATTGAAATTTAATAAAATATAATATTATATATATATATATATTATATATTATTGTTCTTTACATGGTGGAAAGATTGTTGTTATATATGCAGATGGACAAAGCATCGATGCTGGAAGAAATAATTGAGTATGTCAAATTTATGCAGATGCAAATAATGATTGTTCCCAAATCTTTTGCAACATTGAATATCTCTTGCAAAAAAAATGGTGTTACGTCCCCAACCCCCGATTGGAAAATGCTAGCATAAACAAACCAGTAATAATGCTAGTGTTTAACTTCATAAAGGAGAATTGCATCAGAATATATGGAGATGATGTATGTTCAAAATGCATAAATACAACATTCATTCATATCTACAAACCATTATATAGCATAAAATATAATTGCACAATGGAATGTTATTAAGAATTGATGCATTATTAATGATAGCAATGCATATAATCTAGAAAATTAGGGTTTCAAACACACATTCATTAATTGAATATAGAATCACATGATAAACATGAAAAATTATTTAGAATGAAATAAGAAATTGGTTGCACGCAATTCACTGCTAGGCTTATAACTCCACAGTGAATGGAGTAGAAAACAAATAAGAAACACATACTATTAAACAACGTACCCATCCAACAAACACTACCCCAAGCACAAGGATCCCACTCTCTGAAACATGCACTAGTGGCACACCCATTCTCTATGCCCTATTAATCTCTTAATGGTGCCCACCTTTAGGGTTGTGTTACATCAAGTCATAGAGACAGTCTAATCATGGGCTTGCAAGGGCTCTTACTACTCTCTCGTCACCTTTCCAGCCATAAATCGAAATACTTTCCAACTAGCCTAGAACTCCATGCACAATGCTCACTAACTAGTTGCACCATAGTTGATTAGACTAAAATGGGATACAATAAAGTGTCAAATCCATAATGACTCCCTCTATCTCTCCTAGGAAAATATACACATTTTAAATCTGTATGGCCTTTCCCTGCCATGTGGCACTCCCTAAATACATTTATGCCCCATGTTCCCTTTTCCCCAACACTGAAAAAAACACCCATTTCCTATCGCCATGGAGTTGTACTATCCCCATACTCTTTTCCATGGATTGGGCTCGGTATCCATCCATTATATTTTTAATATATAAATACGTAAAATATTTTAAATATTGACCCTCTAGCCACTTTGCCAAAACATCATATATGTCCCTCAAAATCTAGCTCTAAAATCCATATATGCATATACACATGTACACAGTTGTACAAAAATTAATCTTGCTCATCAACCTAATCGTTATATACATCCAACTCACCGACCTAATATTTTTTGATTTTCATAGCTTTGGATGTACTCCATGCCTTGAGGATTGAGCGTTTGAAGGAATGAGTTCCACAAGTGGCCTTACTAGCTTGAAACCCAAGCTTTGGGTTTTTCACCCGTCGATGTTTGCGCCAAAACCATGATGAGATTGTGACATGTGATGGATGAGGATGATAGTAGATGATGAGACAAATCCAATGCATCAATAATCATCTAATTGTGATTTGTCATCGTTGAGATATGAATTTTTGAATATATGATGAGCTACTTTGTCTAATTAGGCTAGTCAACTTGAGGTAAAAGTGGTGCCAAAAGACAAATTTTTTGGAGCCACTTATGCACTTAAATCTTGGTCTAATGTGAGGAAATCTGAAACATCCTAAGTGCATTTAACTTATTGGTTTATCTTTGTGATTTGGAGTGTTAGTTTGAGGCTAGATAAAGGAGTAAAGGGTTGCTGAGTTTGGGAGAGTATCTCTATATTTGGCGCAGTTTTTATATGTAGAATAGGTCATAATATTGAAGCAACCAAGAAGCTAACATAAGGGTTGTCTGTGGGGACTGCATTTATATCTCCTTAGCTAGATGAGACTTCGTCAAATAAGAGGTAGGGAGGAGAATTTTCTATGTTATTTTGGTGTGTTATATGTCTCTGTATGGGCCGCATGAGAGTCCTATTCATATAACACTGTGAGGAGGTTATTTGTAGGGACTTGAAGCCTTGTGAGGGTCTCCTCACTAAGGCAGAACTATTGAAGGGAGGTTGTAGCCTAAAAGAAGATATTCTCCTTGCGTTTTGGGCATATTCATCTTTTTTTTCTAAGAAGGTGGTTGTAGGGTTTGTTGAGGAGGAGCTTTATGTAGTATATGATACCTTCAATCATAAATTTCCTTGGGAAACCTTCATGTATTCATCTTGTTGTTGTGAGTAGGTGGTTATATGGTGTGTTTAGGAAGAGATTTATGCAGTAGTTTAACAGTATATGATGTGATTAGAGCTTAAAGTCTTTTGAAGGATTAGGAGGATGACAAAGGGGACAACCTAGTTGGAGGAGAAAACATTGGTTTGGAGCAAGGGTTAAGAACTCGATTGTGTGCTGTAACCAATCCTTTGAATGCATGGATCCGAAGGCAAGGAGGCAGCAAGAGGTTGAGGTTGAAAATGACTCCTTAGTGATAGTTGGATGTTAGGTGGATGTTAGTCCTAGATTAGGACTGATGTGGACATCTTGAGGATCAATTCATCAATAGTAGTACATGTGTCAAAAGGAGAGGAAGGATGTTCCAAAACAAAGGTATGTTAGTCCTCTTGAGCATATTTGACTTGCAAGTTGATAGTGTCCTTGGAAAGGAAAATTTGAGGAGTTTGTTAGCAGACATGTCCAAGAGTCTCCGTAGGGGTTGGATGCCCTAACTAAGGGATGATGCTATAATAATCTTGGCCACTAGTGCTCTATTGGAGGGCAACATGAGAGTGGACCAAGTGTGGATGTTGTAGGTTTTAACCCCGTATAGAAATTACCTGCATACGAATTCTAAATCACAAGAAAAATAAAAATGCGAGAGCATAACCCATAAAACACATATACACAGAGATTTCCCACTGCATCTCAAAACCGAGACTACCAGCTTGATTTTTCATTATATTCCTTTCAATGTTACAATACATATTTATACATGCCGAAGCATCCAATACCATGGACCGAAAACCATTGCATCCAAAACTATGGACCGAAAAGCCATAGGTAGGTTCGCCCAACCTAATATAGAGTCCAAATTTTTTTTTTTCGGGGTGCTGCCCCGAACCCCGTAGAGGGGGGCTCCGCCCCCGTCAAACCCCTCGGACAGGGGGAGCTGCCGCCCCCCCTGTGACCCCCCCACT
>APFE030983119.1:163549-182071 GCA_000404065.3 Pinus taeda
AGATCTGGTTCATATTCAGGGGGAGCATGTTCTTAGGGGGAGAATAACCCTTTGCCCTTGATGTCAAAGGGGGAGAATGAAGCTGAAGTTTTGAGGTTGCCATCAAGTCCAAAGGGGGAGATTTTTGGCATTATGGCTAAAGTGTTGTCCTTGATGGCAACCGATTCAGGTGATAGATCACAGTACTTCAAGTCAGCAGCAAAGATTGATGATCAGCTATCAAATATTGAAGAAAATAAGGGGTACGTAGGTACACCTTACATAAGGTGTGTACACGCAGGTCGGTGTTACATAAAGTGCGTACATACCCACAGTTATCCCGTTCAGGAGGTGCATACCCCCAGTGCACACATTTCAAGGCAAAGAAAAGCACACGTGGGGTTTCTTATGTTTTACACTTGGTTTTTAGCCGATAGTTTTGTGTTATTATGGTGTCGGCCCGTGGTATTAATCCATGATTTAAGGAAGAGCTTCACTATATAAAGCAAAGGAGATCATTTGGCTTAAGTATGTTTTTGGTTGAATATCTTATGAGGGCAAGATCTGGTCTAGATCTAAATAAGGCGAATCTACTGATGGAGTAAGATCTCTTCGGCACATGTTCAGATCTGTAGATCTGACTGTCTGGGTTCTTTCTGAAGTCTTGAAATCATCTATGCTTGAAGGTACGTAGGTACAGCGAGAGAAAAGTGCATACATACACAGGAACGAAGAGTCTCAGGTGCGCCCGTATGCAGGCACAGAAGGGTTTCAGGTGCGCCGGTACGCATGTACAGAAGGGTTGCAGGTGCGCCCGTACGCAGGCACAGGAGGGTCTTAGGTGCACTGGTACACAGGTACAAAAGGGTTGCAGGTGCGCCCATACGCAGGCACAGAAGGGTTTCAGTTGCGGAGGACCGCAGGAAGTTCAATGGACTCAGAGCGAGGTACGCAGGCTAACAGTTGAGCAGGATGCCTACGTAAGCAGGCGAGCAGTTGAGCAGGGTGCGTACTGTAAGCAGGCAAGCAGTTGAGCAGGGTGAGTACTGTAAGCAGGCAAGCAGTTGAGCAGGGTGCTTACGTAAGCAGGCGAGCAGTTGAGCAAGGTGCTTACTTCTCTTAAAATCTTTGTTTATCATTGTTGTGTTCTGGGTTTGGTCCTATTATTGTTGATCTGGTTACTACAGTTGACTGGGTGATTCTCTTATACTTGGTCATCATTTGATGCTTATGGATCCAGTTTGAAAATTTATGAAAAGTGGTCCTTGTAAGAAAAGAAGTAGGGGGTTGTAGCTCCCTTCCAGAAGCAACTGGAAAACGAGAGAGAGTTGTAGCTCTCTCCAGGTTGCATCCTGCGTATTGGTAAAGGACTGCACCAGTACAAAACCATTGTAAAAGGAGTTTCTAATTTGAAAGAAGATAGAGACATATTGTAGCGGGTGGTTTTCACCCACATTGGGTTTCCACCTTACATCTTGTGTTATTTGGTGTGACTATCTGTTTTCTTTGTTCATGCTCATTATTTTATGGTACTGACATGCAAAACTAATTCAAAGAACAAATAAGGAAGATTTATTAAAAGAATTAGATAATACTGATTCACCCCCCCTCTCAGTATTATTTCCAACAAGAAGGTGGTTGTAGTGTTCGTTGAGAAGGAGACTTGTTCCCTAAGACAATGTTTTGACAACTTAAGGCACAACAAAGGTGAAAACCTAGCTGGAGGAGGACACAAAATGTTGGAGCAAGGGTTAAAAGTTATGTTTTGTACCCTAAGTAGTCCTATGAATGAATAGATCCCAAGGCAAGGAGGCAATAAGAGGTTGAGGTTGTCGATGACTCCTTGGTAATAGTTGGATGTTACGTGGATGGTAGTCCTTGATTAGGATAGTTGTGGAAATCCCGAGGAGAAGATCATCAATGGTAGTACATGTGTCAAGTGGAGAAGTAGGAGGTTACTGAACAAAGGTATGTTAGTATGAGGATGATAAAATTGTAATTTCTAATAACCTCTTCAACATATTAGAGAGTGAATATTCCTTAGATTATGATGAGGAATAACACAAAGACAATAACATGGAAGACCAATATTTGGATTGGATGACCCAAGGGGTTCCTTCTCTTTTAGAAAATTTGCATAAGATGCCAACACATCAGGAAATGTTTCTCTCAAAGTATGATATGGATAAGAAGAATTTTGGATAGTTGGCATTGTTTGTGTGGCTAGTGGATGTAAGCATGTTGGCATTGATGTCAATAGGCATGACGAGAAATTAAGTCGGGTAGTGGATATTTCCTGAGAATTATCAAGTGTGTTTGCATTGATGTCAACCAGATGAACATGTTTGTATGTGCTAGCATGATGTTAGGCAAGACAAAATTTATGTTCACTAGGCTAGTTGTGATGGTAGAAAATGTTAGCAATGATGTTATTTATGTGTCAAGCTTAGGGGGAGTCCCATGATTGTTACAATCCTTCTTAGAGAATCACCATAGTGGGAGGCTTATTGGTGAAGTCGCAAAATAATGACTATGGTTGTAGGGGGGTCCCATGGTTGTTGTAGTTCTCTATAGAGAATCATGATAGTATAAGGATTATTGGAGAAGCCATAAAATAATGGTTATGATCATTTGGAGTCCAATACTTTGGATGATATTTTTTCCTCAATATATTATCTTAGATACTCTTGGATTTAGTACAGTTTGTTAGTGACTAGAAATACGTTTTCAACGATATGTGGAAGTCTACAAATGGGTCCCGGGATCAAACTTTATTGACAACTGAAGTAAGGACTTTGAAGTCCTTGGGAGGAGGCCAAATTTTGGAGCCCAAATTTAATAACATTGAAAGCCATGAATCTCGGAAGGCCATCATATTGAAAGGCAAAATTTCAAAGGTCAAAGCCACGTAATATTGAAGTAGGTACAAATATCAGAGTAGGTAGAACATCAGAGCCTCGTAGGTTTAGGAGCTCAGAACATCATAGGTCGGGGATTTCGTAATGCCCTCATAATTAATATTTGTGAAATTTCCAATGCCACGGGGTTGATTCCTGAAAATTCAAAACTTCATGAGGCTGGAACATCGAACGTTGGAAACTCATAACTTCTTATTAGTTGAATTATTTAAAAGTGTTGAGGGTTGCAGGGAACAAGAATTATAAAGGAATTAATTTTCAGAAAAAAAGAGCCAGGGAACCTTTCTCTCTCCTCTGAGAGGACACATCAAAGAAAGTGATTGGCCCTCGGGAGTTGAAACTGGTAGATGATCCGAATTGGATCCTCGAACACTCTTATAGTTTCCTAAACTCTTTAATACTCATACCAAAATTTCAAAGTGCTATGGATAACGAGCTTATCAGAAATGACCTCTGGACAATGGAAATTTGTGGCTAGCATGGAACAACAAGGACCCTCATTCAAAGCACACTAACCATTGGCCCATGGAGACCGCGAATGGATGAAAAATGGCAATTGGAAGCCCAGATCCAGAGATGGAGGTAGTTTTTGATACGCGGTTAGTGCTAAGCGCTAATCGTGTATCGCAAGGAAAAACTCTCAGTGAAGGAAAGCCCCAAGCACTTGGTCATGGGGAAAAGCATAGAACCATACGGAAATTTCGAAAACCACCAAAAATTAGGTCCCGTGCCCAAAGCCAGTAGGATATTGCGTGCACTTCGAGTAGTAAGAGGGTTTGGTGGAGTCCCATGCGATGCCATACACTAGGTGATGCGTTTCTCGTAGACGAGAGAGAAAAATACTCTCATGACATGGGTAAAGGGAATGCTACTTACCCACGTGATATGAATAGAGAGCATAGGATCTAGAGGCCCTAGATCAATGGTGGAGAAGCAATCCGATGGGTGACCGGCTTCGACAGGGAAATAGGCTGAGGCGGATAAGATTTGAGATCCGACATGATCGATGAGTTGGCAGAAGAATCAATTTCATGGCCAACCTTGAAGTAACAGAAATAATGACCATTCAAAGAGAACTGAAACTCAGTTCATAGGTGGCCACCTCTCTATGAAGCGTTACATAATGATGATGACGTAGAGCAGGGGAATCCCAGCGGACAGAGGCAGGTGATCCAGAGAGCTAGGAAGCAGAAATGAACAATCAAGGAACAGATTAGATTTAAGCCACGAACAGACAAATTGTAGAGGGGATAGAAGAGGAGATGCAGTAAAAGAAAGCAGAAAATAGAGAAGTCGAGTTGACCTATAGAGAAAAGACAGCATCGAGCAGACCAAACAGAGAGAGTCTAAGAGTCTGTGAACTCTAGAGAAGGCTTGAGAGGTTCAAGAAACTCATCTGTGTATACCTGTCAAGTATTGAGTACCAAATTGGACTCATACCACTGGGACCAGTTGAGGTAAAGACTCAATAAGGGGGAGTTTGTGTACTCTAGAGGCATTGGGAATCCAAGTACCACCCTACTGATCATCATCTGTTAAAGTGAGACTCAAATTGAGTTCCTTATTGTAAAACTCTGCTTTTTAAGACACAATAGAAAAGGCCACCACTAAAGATTTGACCAGGAGATGTAGCCTAGGAGGATTGGGTGAACTCCTTATTAAATTTGTTGTGCTTTGTATTCGCTTACTGTGTTTCTCTTACCATTTCAAGTGTCTTTGTATTTCGCAATCTTATCGATACGTTACTTAAAATAACATAGAAACACCCCAACACATGAGTCTATAATACCTTCATTAATTTCTTGAGGTCATCTAAGGGTGATTTTTAGATCAAGTGGTATCAGATCTTAAGGTTGTTTAAGGTTAGACAAGTTTGTGCTGGATTTTGTTGTTGAATGCTAACTACATCCAAGATTAAATTAGGAGAAGGAGAGTTGGTCGAACCTAACTCGGAAATTGGAAGAGTATATCCTCAAAAGAAAATGTTAGAAGAAATTCCCTTGGGACCAGATCCCCAATTTATGGATAGTTTCCTAGCCATGAGGTCCATGGTAGAGGAGATGTATAGGGACTTCAAGAAGCATAAAGATGAAGGTTCATTAGGCTCAAAAAAACGATAAAGGAGAAGAAGGGTCTCTGCTCCATGACCACTCAAAAGGCAAAGGGAAAGAAGAATAGTTTCTCAAACCTCTTAATAGCCCTGAACATAAAAACAAGACATCTTTGATCAAATTATATGTTCAATTTGATTTACCAATATATGATGGAGAGTTGAATGCAGAGAAGTTGGATAATTGGATCAAACAAATTGATGTTTATTGTAGAGTGTAGAGTATAGACTCAGACAAGAGTAAGATTCAGCTGGCCAGCCTATGCCTCGGAGGCACTGCCTTGGTATGGTGGGAAGGCAGGACACAAGCTAACATGAAGAAACATGGTAGGATTCTTTCTTTCTAGAGTGAATTTGTTTCTGCAATCAAAACGCAGTTCTATCCACTAGCTTACATGCAGCAAGCCATGATGAGCTGGAAAACTCTTCGCCAATTGAAAGGGAAAAGTGTACAAGGTTACACCCAAGAATTTAGGAAGAGAGATTTGATTCTAGGAATCTCATTAGACTCACTTGAGACTCTATTGAAGTACATAGGTGGTCTACACAGCTACATGAGGCATACTATCCTCATGTTTAATCCCACTAGTATAGATGAGGTACTTGTTCAATCTATACATCTAGAAGCTAGAGGAAAGTATGGGAACCCAGAAGTTGGGGGATCATCCAAACCCATTGCAAGCAAGAATAGGGAGAAAAGAAAATAGAAATGGAAAGAGAGGAAGGCCAACACTACACAGAAAAGCATGTCTTCGTGCACTCATTCTAAGAAGGATGGGCATGATGATGAGCACTATTGGATTTTGCATCCAGAGCTGAGACCTAAGACGTTCAAGGGAAAGAAGAAGAAGATTGTTGTAACTATTCAGAAAGATTTGGGGTCAGACTTAGGAGATGAAACAACCATTGTAGCCATAGGTATCAAAGGTAAAAATTTTGAAGCATCTACTAGTAATTCTGCAGAATCTATTAATGATGAAGAAAATCAGAGAAAAAGAAATGGGCTTTTCCATATTCAAGTTATTTCCCAGCTTCAAAAGATTGATACTTTGTTTGATAGTGGCTCACAAGCAAATTTAAGTACTGAAGAAATTGTAAAGAAGTTGGGATCACTGATTGTACCTCACAAGAAACCATACCCATTAGGTTGGTTAAGTGATAAAGCACAACTACAAGACTAGGCAATGTAAACTTAAGTTTTCTTCTGGGTCAACATTTGTAGATGATGTTGAGTTAGATATAGTTCCTCTGGATATATGTGGAATTGTTTTAGAAAGTCCTTACCTGTATGATAGAAAAATTATTTTCTATAGAGCTGAAAACAAGTATCTACTCATTGAAGATGGAATCAAATACTTTGTAAGGGATCATAAGCTCAAGAATAATTATACTCTCATAAACTCAGGGCAGATGAAACGAATTGTAAATTCATGCAAACAATTTTACTTATTGTTTTAAAGGAGAAAAAAACCTGATAAAACCAATGTATTTGAGGGATGTGATGCTAAAGAACAAGCTGATTTAGAAAAAGTTGTTTTAGAGTATGATATCTTGTTTCAAGAACCTAAAGGTTTGCCACCCAAAAAGGAAATAGTGCATGATATTAATTTGCAGCAAGATGCTCCATTTCCGAACATCAGAATGTACAGGTTGTCCACTTTAGAGAACTCAGAAATCAAGAAGCAGGTGCAGGAGTTGCTCAAGAAGGGGTTCATCAGGCCTAGCACATCACCATGTGGGTCTCCAATCATTTTGGTGAGAAGGAAAGATGGGTCGTGGAGAATGTGCATTGATTACCGAATACTGAATAAGATAACAATCAGAAATCGTTATCCCCTCCCTCGTATAGATGATATATTAGATCAATTGAAAGAAGTTGTTTATTTTTCCAAGTTAGACTTGCATAGTGGATATCATCAGGTCAGAGTTGTAGAACAAGATGCATGGAAGACTACTTTCAAAACAAAGCAGGGATTGTATGAGTGGCTGGTTATGCATTTTGGCTTAACTAATGCTCTTGCTACTTTCATGAGAATAGTGAATGATGTACTCAGACCATTTCTTGATGCTTTTGTTATTTTATATCTGGATGAAATTCTAATATTTATTAGAACGTGGGAAGAACACTAGATGTTTTGAAAAGAGAACAACTTTATGTTAAACTCTCAAAATGTGAATTTGGCAAAACATCTTTGAATTATTTGGGTCATATAGTAGCGAGTGGTGAATTGAAGATAGATCCCTCTAAGGTGGCAGTCATTGTAAATTGGCCTAAACCCAAATCTGCTACAGAAGTTAGAAGATTCTTAGGAGCAACACAATATTGGAGAAAATTCATTTCTAACTTTTCCTTAATTGAAACTCCCTCACATTGTTTGACAAGATTGAACAAGTTGTTTCAGTGGGGTGGCAAACAGCAGAAAGCCTTCAACACCTTGAAAGAAAAGATTAGTACAACACCAGTACTAGCACCGCCTGATCTACAAAGACCATTTGTGATCCAAACAAATGTCAGTGACTATGCCATGGGAGCAGTGTTGATACAACATAGTAAACCCATATGTTATCATTACGAGACATTTAATTCTGCAGTAGTTAACTACCCCACATATGATAAAGAATTGTATGCATCAGTACAGAGTGTGAAAAAGTGGAAACATTACTTAATGGGAAAAGAGACAGTTAGACATACTGATCATCAACCACTTCAATATCTACACTCCCAAAATAAGTTGCAGCAATCAAGACACTATAGATGGATGGGTTTTCTACAACAGTTTCATTTAGTGATCAGATACAAAAATGGCATACACAATAAAGTTGCAGATATGTTATCTAGACCAATTATAAATGCATCTACTATAATTAAGCATAACTCAGTATTGCATGAGAGCTACATTCAACAATACGCTCAAGATATAGATTTTAAAGATGTATATGCAACTTTAAGTCAAGGTAAATGAATAAAAGAATTGGATTATCATGTTAAGGACCGACTCTTGTATCATTGTGCGAAGCTATGCATTTGGCAAACTGAAAGTGTAAAGATAATTTGAGAAGCACACAATGAAATGATATCAGATCACTTTTTGGTAAGTAAAATGGTTGCACGGCTCCAAAGATTTTGTTATTGGCCAAAAATGAATGAGACAGTTTCTAGATATGTAAGAGGGTGTACCATGTGTGCTAAAAGCAAGCCCAGCAATAGAAAACTAGGCTTGTACACTCCACTACCAATTCCTTCTCATCCTTGGGAAAGTGTTTCCATGGACTTTGTTGGAGGATTGCATAAATCTAGGAAGGGTCATGACTATTTATATGTTGTTGTGGATAGGTCTAGAAAAATGTGTATTTTGATACCTTGTAACAAATATATTACAGCTGAACAAACTGCAAAGTTGTTCTTTTAGCATGTATGAGTTATTTTGGATTACCCACTTCCATTGTATCTGATAGAGACACCCGATTTGTTGGGAAGTTTTGGTCGAGGCTATGGGAACTGATGGACACCAAACTGAAGAAAAGCACAACTTTTCATCCAAAAACAGATGGCCACACAGAAGTAGTCAACACGATAGTGATCCAGTTGCTCAGAGGCTATTGTACCAAGCATCCCAAACTTTGGGATGAACATTTGTGTTATGTGCAACATTCTTATAACCAAGCAAATCATTCTTCTACACAGGGATATCCTTTTGAGACCTGTTTTGGTTTCACACCAAGGTCTCCCTTGGATTTTATCTTAGGTAAAGGCATAGTAGTTGATGGACATAGTGATGTGAGCAAGGAAACCAAGTTCATTGAACAAATTCAAGAGATTCAACAGGGAGTCAGGAACAACTAGAAAGAGCTAAGCCAAATACAAGGCAAGGCATGACAAGCATTGGATGGAGCATAGTTTCCAAGTTGGTGATCAAGTCTGGTTGTATATCAGCAAGGAAAAAATGCAAGGTGAAGGTAGAAAGCTAAAGCCAATAACGTATGGACCTTTCAAGATACTTGAGAGGATTGGTGAGAATGCTTTTTGCCTTGAGTTACTAGCTTACATGCACATCTACTCAGTCGTTAATGCAGATGGCTTGAGGCTATTTGAACCTTCATTAATTGAAGATCCCAAAGAGTAGAGTCAATTGCCTTCTATTGATGATCTGCTACCTGAAAATCTCAATGAATTACAGGAAGACACAGTTCTGAACAAGAAGGTGAGGATAATGCACGGGGGAGATGTTAAGTACCTCAAAATTGGACTCAAGGGTTCAAAGCCAAGTAGTGAAAAATTGATAGAGATTGGAGAAGTGAGACAATTATACCCTCACTTAGTCGATGTTTGAAAACCAACTTTTGGTAGTCCAAAAGATTTTTCAGTGGGAAGGTTGTGATCTGAATTGGATCCTCAGACACTCTTATAGTTTCTTGAAGTCTGTAAAACTCATACCAAAATTTCAAAGTGCTATGAATAATGAGCTTATTAGAAATGACCTTTGGACAATGGCAATTTGTGGCTAGCACAGAACAACGAGGACCCTCGGTCAAAGCATGTTGTTTGTTGGCCCATGGAAACCATGCATGGATGAAAATTGGCAATCAAAAGCCCAAATCTAGAAATGGAGGCAGTTTCCGATACGCAATTAGCATTAGCTAATCTCATATTGTAGGGCAAAACTCTCAATGAGGGAAAACCCTAAGTGATTGGCCACGTGGGAAAAGCATAGAACCATACGAAAATCACCGAAACCACCAGAAGGTGGGTCCCACGCCCAAAACTGACAGGATATTGTGTGCACTTCGAGCGGTAAGTGGGTTTGGCCGAGTCTCGTGCGATTCCATAAACTGGGTGACACATGTCCAGTGGATGAGAGAGAAAACCACTTTCATCGCATGGGTAAAGGGCATGCTACTTACCCATGTGATATGAACAGAGACCATAGGATCTAGAGGCCCCAGATCAATGGTAGAGAAAAAATTCGATGGGTGACCGGATTCGATAGGGAAATAGGCTAAGGCGGATAAGATTTGAGATCTGGCATAACTGATGAGATGGCAGAAGAATCTGTTTCACAGGAAACCTTGAAGTAACGAAAATAAAGATTGTTCAAAGAGAACTGACACTCAGTTCACAGGTGGCCACCTCTCTGTGAAGCATTACACAACAATGATGACACAGAGCACGGGGATCCCAGCGAACAGAGACAGGTGATCAAGAGAGCCGGGAAGCAGAAACAAATAGTCAGGGAACAGATTCACTTTAAGCCATGAACAAACAAATTACAGAGGGGACAGGAGAGGAGAAGCAATAAAAGAAAGCATAAAACAAAGAAGCTGAGCTGACCTGCAGAGCATGGTAGCATCGAGCAGACATAATAGAGGGAGTCCGAGAGTCTGTGAACTCCAGAGAAGGCTGCAGAGGTTCAAACAACTCCTCTGTGTATACCTGTCAGGTATTGAGTACCAAATTGGACTTATACCACTGAGACCAGTTGAGGTCAAGACTTAGTAAGGGGGAGTCTGTGTACTCTAGAGGCTTGGGGAATCCAAGTACCACCCTACTGATCATCATTTGTTAAAGTGAGACTCAAATTGAGCTCCTTATTGTAAAACTATGCCTTTATGACACAATAGAAAAGGCCACCACTGAAGGCTAGACCAGGAGACATGGCCCAAGAGGATTGGGTGAACACGTTATTAAATTTGTTGTGTTTTGTATTTTCTTACTGTGTGTTTCTCTTATTGTTTCAAGTGTCAGTGTATTTTTCAATCTTATGAATCTGTTGCTTAAAATAATGTAGACATGCCCTAGCACATGACTTTGTAATACCTTCATTAATTTCCTGAGGTCATCTAAGGGTGATTTTCAGATCAGCATGATGTGGCAGTACGAAGGACATGTGGCAAGAAGTTTCAACACCATTGGGTGCCGTAATGGGGAAAATCTAGGTGACATGCGTCACCATTAAGGAAACACCATGTGGAGATGATGATGAGAGAATGACATCATATTAGAGGTCAAAATGTCGGAAGTTGGAATTTCGTAACTCCTGTATAATTATTTTTTAAGAATGTCCCGATGCTAGGGAGATTTCAATGTTGAATGGTGCTTGGTTGTGGAATCCAAAGTAACAAAGGGCAAAGAGAAAATACACAATGATATAGGCCCCTCGTAAGATCTTAAATTCCTTAGCACCCAATTTCTATGTTGTCGATCATAACACCTAATTATATGGTGAAAAGTGGAAGGGGCTAGCAAAAGGGGCTGAAGGCCAATTGGGAACTCGTGATTTCATAGCCCCACATTAATAAAATGTTACAATATGTTGGAGTTCTAAAACTACAATACACAGGAGTAATAAGTTGCCATTCATAGTGCCCAGTCCCATGGTGGAAAATCAATAGGAGGCTAAGTAGAAGAGGGTAAATCCTAGGATCAAAATCTCATAATTTTGAAATATCAATTTAATAAAATTTACAAGGTAATAAATGAAGAACAAAGAATCCATGTTGAAGTACCTATGAAGATATGTTAGCCATGAATAATCTTGGAGAGCCTTGTTGGAGTGTACAAGTTGACTAATATTTCATTCTCAACCTGGTGACACTATGGTGCCCATTCTTTCGCTTAATGTAGCAGAAGTATTCAAGTATCAGACACAACAGTAGGAAGGAGTGCCTTGCCAAGGTAGGCCAGCATGAATGTCAGGATAGTGGTCAAGAGAGAGAGCATTGTTCCTAGTGCAGGAGAGGAACAAAACCCAAGATTTCAGTTGAGAAACTCAGCAAAAATTCACATAGTTTCCAGTGAGATGTGTGGATATCTCTATGGGTGTGAGTGCAATGTTAAGGAAAGGTTGAGTAAGGCTGTGTTATATAAAAGAGGATGACAGTTGTTGTATAGTGGAAAGGGACCCTGAGATCCTATCTTGTTTTGTGAATGATTGAGAAGAGCCTATGAACAAAAGATGTTGAGAAGAGCATATGGAATAAAATGGGTCAAGTGCTCATTGTATGTGTTGAGAGTATAGGGTTGAGAACATAAGACAAAGTGTTGTGTGGGTTGTGAGTTAACAATGAGCTATTGTAGAGTGAGAAAATGATAGTGGGTTGCATGGGCCAAGGGCAGAGAATAAGAAAGAGTATATCATGCATAGTTGTTTCCAATTACAATGAGTAGAAGGGTATCTTTTGAGTGTGGGTTGCGGCCTACATATAGGAAGTGTGTGCTTCCATCTCTAGCGGGCGTCTGAAGAAAGCTTGGTGGTAGCTTCCTCTTGCAAGTTGGTTCTTTAATAAATCCAAGATATTGCAAATTGTTGCTTGTAACAAATCTATGAAGTTAGTGCTTCACATGTTGATTTTGGTAATCTAATCAGGTGTCTACAAAATGGGGGAGTTAGTGCTTCCCACTAGTGGGTGCTGGAAAACAATCAAAGGGAGTTGGTGCTTCCTGTGAGTGGTGGCTCACAAATAGATTCATGTAATAGAGTAGGTTCTCTTATTAAACATTTGTGTCTCATGTGTTTTCTAATCATGATGTGTATGCTTTTATTTGTTTCTATGGCTACAATTATTATTTCCCAATGATTTATCTCATATAATGGATGCCAAATCTGAATGATTAAATATAAATTGGCACATAAGTGAAAATTCGCATTAATACTGATTTAACCGCCTACCTCAGTATTAACATTGTTTCCAAAAATTGGTATAGAACCAAGATTCCTTCAAGAATAGCTTAATTGCTACAAGTAGATCAAAGAAAAAGAATGGCTAATAAGATTTGGTAAACAGCAGAAGGAGTTCCATTTTTGAATGGATAAAACTACAAGCCCTCGAAGATCAAAATGGAAACCTACTTGATGGTATTTAATGAGGAATTTTGTTTATATGTTATATATGGAGAGGGGAATGAGTTCAATATAGAAGTCGAGAAAATAATCATGAAAGATTGTAGAAGAAATATGATGATAAAGTAAGGTGTTGTGAGCCAGCAAAGGAAATGTTAGACAAATTCAAATTTCTATATGGAGGAGAAAGCTACATAGCCCAAGAGGAAGTCAAAGAACCTTAATTATCAAGAAGTGGGTGTTTGGTCAATTTAGTGTGATCTAAATTGCTATTTAAAATGTCAACCCGGGGTTCGTAAACTGACGAAGTGAAGTGTACTATATGTACTAGATAACCATTTCCTTAGGCTTTTGTCATTTTAAGCTTTTTAGCTTGTTTTCGGATTTATTTTTCCTTAATGTGTAATGGTGAGAATAAAAGTGAAGTATGGAGTGTAGAAGCTGATGGTTTCTAAACTTGAAAGTGCTCAAAAGAAAGCTTTAAAATAACTAAAATGAAATCAATTCTTAAGAGAAAATAAGTGCATCAAATAGTGAACTAACGACAATGGCCCAGTATCCTTGCTGCTGAAAAAGAAAGAAAAAACTTGAAAAACAACTCAAACTTAAAGAAAAGCAGCTAATTCACACTACTTTAACTTTTCAGATCCTTTACCCTTCGGGTCAATCTACCTGGTGGGAAGTAATCATAAACAAGTTAAGCAATATGATATCTAAATGGCAAGAAAGTAAATTTCATAAAAGAAACTAATCACACTACTTGAATTCTTCAAATCCTTTACCCTTCAGCTCAATCTACCTTGGGGAAGTAATCATGAACATGTCAAGCAATATGATATCTACTACCATGGGTAAGCAATATGATAACTAAATCACACTATAGTTAGTAATATTCTGATTTCTTGCTGATATAGTCATTTGACCACAGAAATAAACCATAAATTGATGAGTAGTATGATATCTAAATAGAAGAAAAACAAATAAGCAAATCACAACTTGAAAAGGACAATGCCGAATTTAAACTTTAGAAAATGAGAGTTAGCAGGAAGGACAAGATGATCTCATATGCCAAAAGTTATCAAAAAGATGAAAAATTGCCTGGGCTACCTAAGAAAACCTGCAAAAAAGCACTGATCAGTTTACAGCTCCAAGAAAACAAAGGTGAAGATATGAACAAGAGAAACATAAAATAGCATATTATGTACAAGCTAATGATGAAAACAAGAAAAACATAATGAAACTAAATGAACACTTTACAAGGCTTCAGCGTGCAGGGGCCCTCTGCCACTTCAGCCAATCGAATAATCACACGGCTAACTTCAGAAAAGTCTTCTCATGTATTAAAACAACAACATATAAAACATTGGGGTGATAAGATAACCAGCAATGCGGAGTTACATAAATAGTTCAAGATTGATACATATCAAAAAGCTTTTTCCTAGTGTTCAATAACACGTTTTTATAATGCCAAAATACTAAAGCTAACTAACAACTTCTATGCTATTAACTGCGTTACTAAAGACACGTAGATCTCTTCAGCTGAGATCTAGTGTAACTGTCATCATGTTTCTTAAATCTTCGGAGTGGTTGGCTGTTAGATTCATGTTTCAGGGACGATCTTCAGGTGTGTTGGTGCCTTCGTGAGCTGAGGACTAAGCCACGTATCATTCACGTGCCTAAAACAGTGACGTGCCACCGCTGAACTCTTTGGCTGGCCTTGTCTTTGACTTTGGTTGACCGCGACCTCTCATGGATGATTTGGCCGATTTGAAGGGACACGTTCCATGTCTCCGCCACCTGGAGCTTGCCGATGTAGCTCGTTTCTTCAGAGGACACCTGGAGCACATCTTTTAACAAAATAGTTGCGGAATCTTGTGCTGGCTGCGGAAACCTGTTCTGGCTGCGGAAACTGACAAGTTTCCGCAGTTGCATGAACAAAAAAGGTAAACCAAACAACAGTCATAAGTATAGTCAGAAAACCATATAAACAGTCCTTTTTAGACTATAATGCAATGATTTAACAACTGGATGAATGGAGTGAGTGGAGAAAGAAGGCTAAGAGGGTGTATAGGAAGGTGCAGGTTTGAGGCTCAACATACCCCCACTGTGAAGGTGTTGCATGTCCTCATGCAACCCAAAATTGAGTTATTTCCCCTTAATCCACATGCTCTGAGGCTTCTGCAAGGACATCTAGTCCCCTTTTCTTCTTCTTTGATGCCATCATCATCATCATCCTTGGCTTTCTAACTAGACATTTGAACTTGAGGTTAATCAATGCTCTGCTTAACTTTTTGGATTTCTTCTTTAGTATTCTGTTTTTCTTCTACCACAGTCCTAAATGAAGCATGGTATTATCATGGACCACTTTTTCTACCTTACCCTGCTCTTTAAGTGCTTCATTTTCTTGTATTATGTGTCTATTTAGGAATTCTAGCTCAAATATTTCCTGTTTCAGAGACTGAACCTGTGCATCAAGTGGCAGAGAGGTACTTGGTCCTGCAGCTGATTGTTCTAAGGATTCTAGGTAATTATATACCTCTTGCTGACTAGGATCTACCTCAGGTGACTTTCTCTGTCTAATCTTAAAATCTGGTGGAGGAGGACTGCTCTCTCTTTCTGGCCGAAAAGGGCTTTCCTCACGTGGAGGACTTGATTCAAGGCTTGGCTGATTTGGGGATTTTTCAAGTGCCTCTTCACTCAAATCAATAAAGTGGGACTGATCTCCCTTGGTTTTCTTCCACTTCCCTTTTAGCCTAGAGCTCCTTCTTAAGGATGAACTCATACTTTTCTTTTCTGCACTCTGTTTTCCTTTTTTCTTTTTCTTGGCCATGGCAGCAGCTTTAAGATCTACTAGCCTTTCTGACAGAGGCTGGTAATCTTCTTCTAAATATTGCTCAGGGGATGGAGATACCTCTTGAGTGGTTATTTTGCCTTTTTCTTTCTTTTGTTTCTTATTCTTGGGCTGGTCTTCTTCCTCTTTTTGGACAGTTTCTTCAATTTCTTTTGTAGGGGAATCTTGGGTTGCAACATTTTTCTCCCTCCTCCTACTTTTCCTTGGGATTTTTGGTGGACTACTTCCAGAGGCCTCAGATGGCTCTTGGAAGTAGTTTCTTCTTAAAAATTGTTCCCATGTATCCTTAGTTTTCTTCAACTGATCCTCAATAAGAATTATTATGAGTCCATGATGGTAAAGATGTGGCTCAATGTTACCTACATGCTTTTGAACCGTAACGCTCATCTTCTTCAAACTTGCTAGCAGAAAATGAGGCAAATTAAGAATGTGACCATCTATAAAATTCATCATTAGCCTGACATGATATATGTACATAGAGCCAAAACGACCCTCACATGTGATAAATTTCTGTATGACCAACAATAGACCAGACCATTCTTCTTTTAATACATGCACAGGGATGCCTCTGGTGAATACAGTGGTATCCATACCTTGGTTTCGTAGCATGGTTCTCCAGATTTGATCGTCCACGCTTCTATTTTTAAACCATCTTTCTCCTTCTTGAGGTAGGCCCGTGGCTGCTGCTATTGTGGCCTTGGTCGCTGCAAACTTTAAGTCTCCAACCTCCACTGTTTGTCCATTAAAGGACCTTACAAAAGTTTTGGTCACTTCCTTGTTATACCCTTTGAATTTCGGAATAAATCAGAGCCATTTGGCTTTCTTCGATAACTCCTTAACTTGGGGATATCCCTCCAAGTATTTTGATCCTTCCGACTCGACTCTCAACAATTTTCCCATCCTCTGCTTTAAATTCGCTGAGGGTTCTTCTGCGTATTAGGGTTAAGGAAAAATGGCTCTGTGACAAGGTTTTTAGGAAAGACTGTAGTGACTGCAATCAGGGTTTTAGGATGACTGTAGTGGCTGCAATCAAAGTGTAAAGCGAACTGTAGTGACTGCAGTCGGAAACAGAGAAATGCCCGAATCACGGGAAGAATAGTGGGTGAGAAGTGGTGACCGTGACCGAGTTCATAAAATGAAATATGAGTGTATGCAGGGACTATGGTATGAGTGGAGTAACGGCAGGATTCTCCTGAGTCGGATTACTGTGTATGAGATTTACACGTCTCAACAGACGGCTGCAGAAATTATGGCTGGGAAGAGCCGTAATACAATAGGTCACGTCTTAGGAGTACGGGTAATAACTAGAAGTGCAGTCATTCTTGAGTTTGAACTCGGAGTAATCATAGGACCGTTAGGAAGATGAATGCGAGGTGTATGGAATGATAGTGCGGGATAAAAATGATAGTGGCTAATATATTAAATCATTGCACATAGAAGAACTGGTTATGGATTAATAACTATACATAATTTTTTATCATACCTTTGGACACTTGTCAATCTTTGCTCAATGTTTCTAACCAGTTGCTCTTTTTTTGATATTTTGAAGATGCCCCATGTCTTTAGCTCATGTACACCTGCATTTCATGATTTTGGCACTAACAGTTGATTGTATTTTGAAAACAGAGTGATGTTGTCTGCGGAAATCATTTCTAGCTGCGGAAACTAGTTCCAGCTGCAGAAACAATGGCCAGCTGCGGAAACTGAAACAACACCCCCTGAACTGCACAAAGATAGCTTAGAGGAAAAACATATGAATGAAAATAGTCCTGAAAGGGGACATTTATTGATGGAATGGTATGGAATGAAAATGGAGTGAAAATGGAATGAAGTCAAATGAAATGGTGATGATAATGAGATGGAGGTGGAATGAAATGGAATGAGTGAGTGAGATGAAGTGAAGATGGAAAGAACATGAGAGGAGATTTTTTTTGGAAAATATAGAGTGTCAGGTGTCCCTGATTTTCACTCTATACTTTCTGTATAAGACTGCCAATCCATGATTGGTTTTCAGGCTTATACACATTTTTTTTTCTTTTCTTTTTTTCTCTTTTTTTTTCCTTTTCTTTTTCCTTTATTTTTTATTTTTCAAAAACTATGAGAAACAAAGATTAGGCTGATGGGGGAGAAGGATTCTTCTCCACCAGCCATATTGTATAATCTTCTTGGAATATTTTGATAAACTCTTCTTTGAAAAGTGTCTTATGATAAATTTTCAATCGGTGGCCATTCACAATAAGAGGAGTCTGAAATTCATCAATGGTCTTGATTCTTACTACTCCATTGTTGAGGACTTTATCAATCTCATATGGCCCAAGCCAATGAGTCTGAAATTTTCCTTTGAAGTCTTTAAACTTGGAATCAAACAGTAAAGCCCAATCTCCCTATTGAAACTTTCTCTCTTTAATATATCTGTCATGCCACTTAGCTCTTTGATGTTGAACTAGATCAGTTCTTAGAATTGCATCTTGTCTGATCTCATCTAGCTCATTCAGCTGCTCCATTCTGTGTTTTTGGGCTTCTGATAGATTCATCCCCAACTGGATTGCCATCTTGAAGGTCTTGACTTGAAACTCAATGGGGAGCAGGACTTCTTTCCCATAAACAATTTCATAGGGAGAATGCCATGTTGTGTTCCTCCATGTAGTTCTATAGGCCCATAAGGCTTCAGGAAGCCTTTCTGCCCAATCTATTCTGTGGATATGAACATTTTTGGTGATGATGCTCTCAAGAACTTTGTTTGTAGATTCCACTTGGCCATTTGCTTGAGGATGGTAAGGAGTAGATTTTCTATGCTTGATTTTGTATTCTTCCATCAGCTTCTCC
>APFE030983120.1:0-33995 GCA_000404065.3 Pinus taeda
AGTTGTGTTCAGTTTGACTTGGTTAAACTAGTTGTAATTAGTCTAATTTCAAATAGACTAATGATGAGTTGTTAAACTAATTATTAACTCATAATGCAACTAAAGAATACATCAGTTAACTCAATTGCATGTCAGTGCATGTTCAATTCAGTAGGGACAGGTGTTAAAGGATCAGATTGCTATCAGTTGTGACTATAGTTGTGCATGAGGATTTGCACAATCAATGGGATTGAGTTATGCCAATGAGAATTGGTCAATACCAAGTGATTATAGCCTCTGCTCACATGATTCCCAGTGTGAGTGATTCTTTTGAGGTAAATACAAGTTTGGTTCAACCATTCTCATCCATTCTTGAGTAGGTATTGAGCAGTGGAGTCAGGCAAGCAGTGGAATAGATTTGGAGATCAGATCTGAGCTGTATTGTGTGTAAAAAGGCGGAGATAGTGCTGGATACTTGTGAGAAGTATTGACTATTGTAATGTTACATGTTCTCAATCATTAATATACAGATAGTGTGGGGTTTTCAACTGTAAGCTTTCCCCGGGTTACATACTGTGTTAATGTGTGCATGCTCTTGATGTTTTATTGTTATTGATGCTGCTATATTGATAATCAACGTAGAGGAGCTTATGTATTATCTATGTTTTCCACAATAGTACATGATCAAGATAATCTCCATTGAATATGTGTTTATTATTCAAAATTTCTACAGGTCCCTGCATGCTTGCGCTCATGAAGGATATTAGGCATTCATTGTTCATTTCATCCTTCTGAGTGAGTACTGCAGTGAGGGAATTATCGAAGGCAAAGGTGTATAACAGGAAATCCTTCTTGAAGTCTGGACTATAGAGTGCAGGTGCTTCTACAATAGCCTACTTGATCTGGGTGAATGCATACTTTTCCTTCTTGCCCAAGTTTTAGACTGCATCTTTCTTGATCATGTCCTGCATGGGCTTGACTATCTGTGCATAATCCGAGATGAACTTCCGAAGGAAGTTTATCTTTCCCAAGAAGGACTACATAGCTTTCTTGTTAACTAGGTAAATAATCTGTGTAATAGTCTGAGCCTGGTTCGGGTCCACCTTGATTTTGCTTTTGGAAACAATGTGTCCGAGAAGATTCCCCTCAAACACTACAAATACACACTTTTTGGGATTCAAGGAAATCCCATATCTTCGGCATCGCTCAAAGATTTTCTTCAGATGGCATATGTGGTCCTCTCATCTTCTTGAGAACACAGTCACATTGTCGAGGTATACCACTATGCTCTGTCCAATGTGTCTGTGAAAAGCGATGTCCATGACATGTTGAAAGGTTGTGCCTGCATTCACAAGCCCAAACGACATTTGTCTATAAGTGAATGTACCCCAATTGGTGCGGAAGGTAGTCTTAAGTCTGTTAGGTTCTACTACCAGAATTTGATTGTATCCTGAAAAACCATCGAGAAGAGAAAACATCTATGCCCCAGATACTGTTTCTAGAATGTGGTCCATGGATGACACAGGGTAGTTGTCCTTGTTTGAGGCACAGTTCACATTCTAGAAATCAACACACAAGTGGATTTCCTCAGACTTGTTGCGTACAGGAACAAGGTTTGAAACCCATGTGGAATGACAAACTTTGTAAATGATCTATGCATCCAACACCTTAGAGAGATATTTTTGTATGATGGGTTTAAGTGATGGATGGACTCCCCTTAGCTTCTGTTGATATGGATTGAACCCTTCTTTGATCAAAATAACGTGTTGGATGATTCGCGTGTCATAGGTTTTTAGATCATCATATGTCCATGCGAACACATCTCAATACTGTTTGAATAAGATGACAAAGGCTTGACGCTTTTGCTATGTGCAACATGTACCAAGATTGACAAAATTCAGATCTTGTTTTGTTCCCAGGTTGATCAGTTCATGCATCATGGTGGAACTATGGGTCTTGCTATTCCTGGGCCCCTGAAAACGTTCTTGCAAGTCATAAATATTTTCTAATGTTTCCACACTCTTTGTGATATGGTGGCCTTTCATGTTACCATCTTCTACTTGCAGAGAGTGCTCGTGCTTGTCATCATCTATCGCTGCACCTTTGAAGACGTCAGCGTTGTCCATGAAGTGTAGTATCTTTTGATCATCATTAAACACACATAAATTAGTTATGTTATTTGAAATAGATGGTTGGTACAAAATTTCAATAGTAAATCTATCTCGAATCAGTGACATTCTTGAAGCTGCATTTGGTAGAGCATTGGCAACTGCATTACATGTACGTGGTACAACAATGATGTTAAATTCTTGGAAGCTAGATATTAGCTGCCATACCTCTCACTAGTAATTGTTGAGATTTGGTGACAAACAATGAATGGTGTTACGTACCTATCGTACCTCTATCTTTGAATCATCTACCACTTTGAGTGCGACTAGATTGAGGTTGATGGCTTTTTGCAAGCCCAACACGAGTGCTTCATACTCAATAATGTTTTTCATGCACTTGAACTCCAAGCAACTTGAAACTAGATGTTTCCTATTGTATTGGTCGATCAAGACACACATAGCTCCTGATCTGTCCTATGTCTTTGATCCAACAAAGTACAAGGTCCACAACTTCTCTATACACAGACCACTTGATGTGCTAGCACTACTGCTACTACTGCTGCTATTACTACTGCTACTATTCGTAAAATGCATTGTACATGTTTCATTGCCATCAACTGGGCATGGAAGGAATCCCAACTGTGTGTTTGGTGGGGTTGGATTTGGCCATGCAAGATAACACCCCAATGTTGGTTCCAAGAGGCAATTGCCAAACATGAGTTTTTCAAAGGCCAATGGTTCATTCTTGCTGTTAAGGGGAGTGACATTGTGCTTCATATACCTCTCAGATAATACCCAGATTTGGTTACATTTTCCCTTGTATGGAAGCTACATGTGTGACCATTTTGTAGCAAAATATCCATCAAGCTTGCTAGACTAGTCTCTACTGAGTAGTAGACCGTATGCTTCCGGTATGTCTAGAACAACTATGTTGATGCATTGGTGGACTCGACCATCATGAGATAGTCGAATGATCACATCTTGCAGTTCACCAATGGCTGGTACCCATGTTTAATCAAGTCGGATGATTCATATGAATGTCTCGATCCATTATGCATTGATCTTTCTCACAAAGGAGAGTGGAATGATGTTGGCTTTTGCGCTAGAATCAACCAAGTAGTTGTGAAAATTATAGTTAAAGATTTCGTACGATAGAGGGAATGGAGGGAAACTTGAGTTTACTTCTTCCATCCAGAGTGTGTTGAGCATAGTAGAAAGTGATCAAGAGTTGTGCTTGCTCCATTGCTGGTAGAGGCTACGTTGTTCGTTGCTTTCTGTCCCAATGTGTGCAACAAGATGTCCCACTGACTCTGGATCTTAGCTAACTCGAACAAGATGATGTTCGCTCAAGTTTTCTTCATGCCATCTATAATGTTGTAGTCTAGAGGTGGAAGACTCACTAAGGTGTCGGTGTGGGACTGATGTTCATGTTGTCTGATGGAGTGTTTTGCAGTTTTCTGCTCATGGACATACTCTTGTCCGCCACTGTCTTTCTGGACTTGTTTTGTGTATTATGCTTTGGTGCGGCTAGTGGATCAACCTTACTCATCAACAACCTGATGTTTTCTTGTACTTCCCCAAGTGTAAGGGGAGCCCCTTTTCTCCTAAGGTTGTAACGATCATTTTTGTTTGGGCGCTGCTTCTCGATGTTCGTCTTTGACATTGCTTGAGAGCACTGATATGCGTTCACCACATGCCCAGGACTTGATGCTTCATCAGGTGCAATGCCTTCGCTATTATCTCTATCATCTGGATGCTCCTACATATTATCTTCTGCATCGAATGTATGGCTGTATATTGATTTTGCGACTCTCTTCCAGTCCGAACAACAGTTCTTAGGGTGATGTTCTTCATGGAACGAACAGAACTCGGGATTGCACCCTGTTCGACATTGAACATAGAGCTCTGTGTAGTTTTTGGAGTGAACCGATTTCTACATGATGAGCTTCTTCCCTGTCTCTATCTAGGTGGATGTCTCCTTGCAGATGCGTTCATTTTTTTTTGTTTTAGCTCAGACACTTCTGTTGTCATGTTCTAATGATGAGGCGAGTAAGGGTTTCAATATTATTTGCTTCCTTGTCTCTAACCTTTCTCGCCATCACTTGGGACCTCCTGCTCGCATCTTTGGAGTCCTTTGTTGATTTATCATCCTTGATGACCCAAATCCTGTGCAGGTCTATCTCTACAGCAATAACCTCTTCATAGTTTTCGAAAAGTGTTGGTTTCGAAGCTCGCTTGATAAACTACGCAATGCTGGTCGACAATGTGGACATGTAGTAATCAATAATGATGGAGTCACGACGTTTGGTGTCTCCTGAAAATTTGTTCAATATGCGTGTAAACCTATGGTTGAAGTCTTTTACCTTTTCTTTCCCCTCCATCTTTAGGCTTCCCAATTCTTTGAGTAACATAGCTGGGGTCTTGTCATTAGCGAAATTTTCAAGGAACATGCATTGTAATGCACCCCAGTTATGTATGGAGTTTGGTGGATGGTTGTGATACCATGCAACTATGTGACCATCCAAGGTACATGGAACAATCTACAAGCTACATTGTCATGTTGTACCTCAAGGGTCTGTAGCTGCAGGTAGAAGTTATCCAAATCGTCTTTTGCCTTCACCATGTTGTCAGGGTTGAACTTGATGTTCATTCTCATTGCTCGCTTCGACATCTTGTGCAGAACAACCGAGAGAGCCAATGGTCCCTAAGTCATCCTTTCCAAATTTGGGTTAGCCATCTCTTCTTCTTCTTCATCCTCCTCCTCTCTTTCAGAATCTGGCAGTTTTAGCTCTAAGTCCGTTGGTTCACCTCTACCTTCGCCTCCTCTACCAGAGTCTAATCCCAAGATCACAAGGGTGTCTTGTTCCCCTTTTCGGAAGACCAGACATTCCTCTCTATCTTCAATAGCTTCTTCTAGACCTTCAAGAGTGGTAATAACTGCTTATTCTACGGATGATACAACAAACCTTATGGGAGTGGCTTTTGGCTTCCTTGATGCATATGGGATATGCTGTATGACTGGGATCAGTCTGACTACTTTTGCAAACTATCAAGTGATGGGACAAACAAAGCGAAGTTGATGACATGGGATCTCATGCTCAGTCCTGGGGGGTGAGAAGTAACCAACTACAGAGTCACGCGTAGGTGAGAGGGAGTGCAAGTTATTGCCTTGACCAGATGGTTGATGACTGAGTGTGAGAGGAAGTTCAGCCATATACAACTGGTTTCCCTCCTTCTAGCACTAGAAATGTTAACGATGTTGGCCCCACCAACATTCAGGGGATCACCCCAGTATGAAGTCCAAACTAGACCTCACATTGATTGGTGTGGGCGTCTCATCTGATATGATGGCCCGGTTGCCATTATCTTAAAGATTTTCCTCAACTCTTTCTTGTCAGCATAGGAGAGTGGTATTCTTTGTATTTCAAGAAGTGAGGTTCATGTGCCTGGTTATTGTAACTGTCTCTTGTGTTAATGGTTATTTCACCATAGAGGGAGAGGGTGGTAGTGAGTCCCAAGTCGGTCGAGAGAGGTCCCAACTTTGCTAGGAACACACAACACAACAGGATGTGCACATCTTCTGGCGGAACAGTCCACATGGATGTGATAGTCACAACACACAAGGGAAGATAACATGTATAACACTCAGCGGATTAGTCCACATGAGTACAATGGTTGTTATAGCAAGTTTTTTGTGAAAGGTTTGTCTAATGTCTAGGAGAGTAGTCTACATGAGCGAGATAGCGTTAACAACATATACAACAAATTTTCATTAACATATATGTATTAGAACAAGTTAATTAGTTCAAGTGTTAAACACATGTTAAAGAAACATGCATTACAAATGTTAAAGATTAGTCTTACAACAGTTTCAATACATGTGTGAAAACGTGTTGGCCTCTGAGAAGGCTTCTGAATTAAGTGAAAGTTCCATGACACATCGTTACACCATACATTACTAACCCTGGGTGCGGGGCGTTGGAGCCACTACTTACTCCTCAAAGAAAATATTACAGACTCTCAAGGCTATGTGGGAGGATCTGAGGTCCAAAAGTCCTTTGCATGTACAAACGAGGGGGTATTTATAGCCAAGAAACTAACCCTTGTGGCTATTCGACTATCCTCATGATTGTTTGACATCCATGATTTTTCGACTTTACATGACTCTTCATTCAACATGTGGTTCTATTGGACTTCCACGTTACATTACATTGATTGACAGTATGGTCCACAGTAGAGATGTGGATGACATGACTCATGACAAGACTCAACATGTCAGTGATGGTACATTCGTGTTGCTGCTGGTGTGCATGTCAAGTTGTAGTGCTGCTGGGTGATGGATGTCCTCATGGTGTGTCATGTTGTCCTTTGAGAAAACTCTAGGTCAATTAGTTATGCCGAAAACTCTATAATGTTTTGTTTTTTTGAATGGTTGGATGACCAATGAACAATTTATAAACAAGTGCTTCAAACATAGATAGATTTCCATGTAAAATAAAAGGTTGTTATTTAACTACACATAATTAATTTGATTTTAATGGGGTTGAAAAGTAGAGCATGGAGAAGTATAATTCATTTAATATTCAAAATGAATTCTTAACCAATTATAAGAAGAAATTAAGAAAACAGTGTTTTCTTAATCAACAAAATATAATTAAACTATTACAGATATCTAATGTAATTTGTAATTAAAGAGGAACTTACAATAACAAATAGTTCTATAAATGATTCTCTTTTTATAAACAAAATTTCACAAAGGATTCAAAATGAGAATTAAAGTCAGTTAAATTTTGAATCGGATAACTGTGAAACACTTAATTTATATGAAGAAAACATGATCAATGAATAACAAGAAATAGAACTCACTGAGAGACAAACCATATAAGATAAATTGAAAATCCTTTATTGCTCTAGCTTAGTACAAATATGCTTGATAGCTTGTTCAAGGTTCAACCCATAATAACTCAAAGAAGGAGTTATTTATACAAAAAATTGAAAATGATCTATGTTATGTTGGTATAGTATACCAAAATAGGGAAAAATTACAAAAATAAGACAATATTGTAGGAACTGAGAAATTGCTCAAGAGGTGGCTCTATGTTTTGGGAATCTACGGATGATCTAGCCTGAAAAAGCTGATGAGATGTCATACAATTAGGATCAGAAATTACTCAATTGTTTCACACAATTGATCCCATCTTTGTTCACTTGGTATTTCCAAATTCACTATATTTCTAAATGTTTCATCCACTTATGTATACCTCTCTAAAGTTGGCTTGGTGAGGAATAAATTTCTAATTTCATGCTTGATGGTCAAATCAAACTCCAAGGCTTCCAGAAAATCCTTCCCTGTTATCTGCCCTTTGATTCATACAAACTTGGATTTGTCCACCGCAATAGTATACAATTTCTTGCAAAAATCTTCTAATTTGATCAACTTATCATTTAGATCTACCAACCCTGGTAGTCCCTTTTGATTGAAGACATTAAACTTTGAATGAATCCTTTGGACAACAATATCCAAGGTTTGACATTTTGTTTCTAATTGGTTAATCAAATTCCTCTTTTGTAAGACCTTAACCTCTAATATGGTAGTTGTTCTATAAAAAATATTTATTCCTTACAACTCTTCTCTTATTTTTGAATTTAACACCTTGATCATATCTATGGCTTCTGCTGGCTTGGTCTTCAAAGATGCTTTTTGTTCTTCTATCACTGCTCTGCATCTAGTGATGAGTTCTTTTTGTTCAAAAATAATTTGTATGGATAGTGATACAACTATCATAGATTGGCTGATGTGTGTCCAAATAGTTTCCTTGGCATGGCCTAAATTATCCACCATTAGGGAATCCATTTCCAACTTCTAGATCTTAAGTTCCAATTTGTGGGACTTCTGCATCTCCTGCACATACAGAGTATCATTCTTGACTTTTTGCAATTCTAAACTTTGGAAATTTTGCAGTAACTTCTTGTTTTCCTATTTTTGTATGGCCAATTGTTGTGATAATCTTGTTAGATCAGCTGCTGATAATGTAGACTCAATGGTTGTTGATGATGAACTAGGCTTTATACCTACAACTACTATTGGGACTGTTGTGACTGGAACCATAGCAAGTTGTCCTGCTTCTTTCTCCTTTAGTAAATCTTCAATATGCTCTTCCATTTTCTTTAGCTGTATATTTTTCTCAATGATAAGCCTGAGCATGTCCTCCTTTTGCTATTCATTTTCTGCTATGTCCTTTGTTAGAGGATCTTCTGTAGAAGGCAACTTCAACTATTTCTTTAATGCAAAAATGTTCACATCTTCCTTTTTGAGGAGTAACTCTGCAACCTTGACATCTTTGGATCATATCCTACTTTAATCACAAATTCCTCTGGTTCCTTTATTACTCTATCTTTGGCTAATGAAGAAATCTTTCTAACTTGAGCTAAGACTAAACATTAGATAGGGCAGTCCTAAGTTTGGAAAGAGAAATAGGTGTAGTTGTCATGGTGGAAAAAAACATTTCACCAGTCTGTTTGTGCATATTCATCAGGTCAATTGGATGGATTTGACTGGTATCAAATGAAAACACAATCATTTTGTAATCTAATGGATACCTGGGAAATGGAATTTGGGCTTGCAAGAAAGACATTTTCATTCTGCCTTTCGCACTATCAAAAGCAAAAAGAATCCTTTGCTAGGAAGTTGATGTTTGTTTCCAAAATTGGCTGTATACATTAGACTTCAAAGTCTCATTCTTCTATTTAATCTCAAGGAACCTTGAGAAGATGTTCTTATCATTTGAGGAACTATTTCTTGTGGACTGAATGATTTCTAGAGGCTCCCTAGAAGGTGAAGTTGTAGGAGGAGTTGTTGAAACATTAACTCCTGTTGATGTAGAAACTTTTGAATATCTAACATCAATTATTACTTGGTTGAGTTTCTTCTATTGATGTGACCAAGGCAACCTTTGGATTGTTCTGTTGAAAAATGAACCCTTTCATAATATCCTCAGTAGATGAAATCTCCTCTCTCACCCTTTTCTGTTGCTTTCTCTAAGCAACTGGAGTCTATTCAGTGGGGGTGGATACAACCTATTCATCTACCTTTTTAAGTGTCCCATCAACCCACTTCTCTTGATTCATGAAATTTTCTATTTCAAGTCTTGGAGTATGATTATAGGGAGTCGTTTTTAATTCAACTATCAAGGAAGAAATAATACCAAAATGGTCATAAGACTAGGTAAAGCTAGGTTGGAAATTCATATTCTTTAATAATGTATCTGCCTCAAAACCAGCTAATCTAGTGTTGCAAATGAATGATCCAATATTTCCTTGATCTTGAATTAGAATTTCCTTTTTCCTGACACAAAGTGCAAGTCATCCATGTTGATCATCTGCCTAATATATTCCAGAGAAATGATTCTCATAGGAACATACTTGGGCAACTTGTATGGTGAAAGCTCACAACAATATACCCTTATCTCTGTATAGTTCTAGTATAAATACTAGTCACTAGTTTTAGTCTTCTCACTCAAGTGTAAAATCCTCTTAATTTCATCTCCAATCCTTGGCTCTGCCTGACTGTTCAGAAGTTGTGCCACTGGATATATGAATGTATCTATAAAATATGAAAATGAGGAGCTGGTAGAAGTTGTCTTGACTATTTCAATACAATGAATCACTGAATGATTCACTCTTTTTTCATCTTGTTTACTGAGCTTGATAGGTGAAAGGTCTTGATGCTAAAAAAGAAACATGTGAACAATTACAAAGTTGTAGCTGAACACTCCTTGTACAGTGGAATTCATGAATTGTTCATGTATATTATCACCCAAGAATTGGCTATAATTATACATGAATGTTGGTTGTTGATCCTTTTTGAATATGGAAAAGAATCTAAGAATGGTTTCATCAACAAACTAGTCATTTGGATATCCTAACAAGTATGAAAGCATATAAATACAATGTTTAGAAGCTTCAGGAAACATGGAAGATGAGTAAGGTGGATTCCTTTTTGGTAATTCTACATCCTCAGGTAAAAAGATTTCAAAAGTTTTGGGCTCTCTCTGGAAAGGTTAACTTATGGTACAGATCCATAAATGTTGTTGGTGAAAAATGATTGAGAAAGTCTAATTGAGGGATTAGGAGCATTTGGTTTATGGTTTCAACACATATGGTGATCAAAATGTTTCCATTCTGAGCCACCACCGCTCTTTTTACAGGGTCATATTTGGCTTGGCACCAGGTAATTAGGTTAGTGAATCATGTGTTTTTGGGAAACTAAAGGAGGGCAATAGTGATTCCCAAAATTTTATTGGGCCTTGTTGGTCAAGGTATTTTTGTATAAGCCGTGGGTGTAGTTCATGGAAATCAAACTCACACTTGGCTTCTGCAATATTGAAAAGTGATTCAACAAGAGGAACATGGTCAATATCGATCTAGGTGGTAGTAGAAGTGCTTTCTTCTGTACTCTACTTTTTAAAGTTTCCTTTTGGGGCCATGCTAACAGAGAGAAGAAAGAATGATTTTGGTGATAGATTGATCGAATAGGAAGAGGTTTTGTAGAAAATTGTTTCACCTACAAATAATAGTAAAGAGTCAAAGGAAAGTGACAAAGAGGCAGGTTTAGGTGTATTTATAACATGTAGGGATGGGCTAATGGTTTTATTTAAGAATGTAGTGGCTTTAATGTACAGGAGCAAAACTGCAATGGATGAATAGAAACATGTATGACAACAGGGAACAAGCATGTGAGATGGCAACGGATAGGATGTCTTGGCAACGAGTATGTGAGGTGGTGGCATTAGATTGGTCAAGAAATAATGGTCAAGTTACAGGATGGAGGATTGTTGGTGGAAGGAAACCAAGAGCAAATTGCAGAGGGGGTAGTGAACGGTTTGTGGTTTGAGTGCGCGAAGTGTAGAGTAATGGGATGGTGACATGTAGGGTTGGGGTGTCCACTATTGAAACCACTTTGCAGACACCCCCCTACTGTGTTAATGAGAAATGGTCGAGGGGGGTGCGAAGTCTCTTTCCTGCCATTGATCTGAGCAGGGAGTAGATCGACTGCCCAATGATGCATGCTTTTTATTGAAAGCTGATAAGACATTTTTGTTGTCTATCGAATTTGGCTTAAACAAACATATGCGATATATAAAATAAAATCTAATGTCAAAAAAATATAACAAGGACTAATACCTTTTTAGGGGAAATTAAACATTACTTAACAAAATTTAAACATTTCTAATGTGGCGCATTTAAACAAGCAGCCTTTGAATTTATTCTTTTTGAGACCGAAGCCTTTATTTTCTTTTTCTTCCCTAACACTTTTTGTTTTCTTTTGCCCTATTTCTTTAGGGAAACTAACTCCTAACATTTTATTGATATGGATGCATATAAAATATACAACCATCCTAACGTTTTTTTATTTTTCTTTCTTTTTCATCCATATCCTAACTTAACATTTTGAATTTATTTTTGACAAATATACTAACTTATAAAAACCAAACAATGTTACAACATTAGCTCCAGCTGGGGACTGCTTCCCCTTGTGGGATACATAGAACAAGAAGATCCAAGTGCCTTCTCCTCGAGCTATGGAGTCTTTGCTGCAACAATTACACACTTGCAAATTTTTCAAAATAAAATGAACTCTCCGGATATTCGCAGATGATTAATGAATGGATGAAAATCTAATACTTGATATAATGTTTTAGACATTTCCCATTTACTAGCAATGAGGAATACTGTCCTTCCAAATTCTGTAGGATAAATGCATTATTTCCTTTGACTTCTGAAATGTTAAATGGACCAAACCAGAGGTTGTCAAATTTTGCATGCTTGCCTTTATCCTCCCTCCTTGTATCCCATCTAACCACCAAATCTCCTTTCTTGAAATTTCTTTCTCTGGCCTTTCTGTCAAACATCTCCTTCATCTTGTTTTGATAT
This sequence comes from Pinus taeda, assembly GCA_000404065.3. Classification (NCBI taxonomy): domain Eukaryota; kingdom Viridiplantae; phylum Streptophyta; class Pinopsida; order Pinales; family Pinaceae; genus Pinus; species Pinus taeda. Next base: position 12,021 of record APFE030983120.1, read on the forward strand.
TTCCTTAGCTTGTACTGAATTTCATTGTTATCCTAATTTAACTCAATTATTTGATTAATCCTCCTTGAGTAATCATCCTTTTATTCATAAGATTCCTGAAGGAATCTTATAACTGGTAAAGCTAAATGAGTGGGAAAAATTGCTTCCTTACCATAGACTAATTGGAAAGGAGACTTTCTTGTGGAACTCTTGGGAGAAACTCTGTTTGCCCAAATTGCATGGATCAGGTGACTGTCCCAACTCTTTTTATGGTCTTCAAGAGTCTTCTTAATGACCTTAACTAACCGCTTGTTGGAGGACTCTGCTAGCCCATTACCCTGTGGATAGTATGGTGTAGAATGATGTAACATAATTGAATACTTTTGATAGAACTCAATCATTTTAACAATGATAAAAGCTATTTCATTGTCTCTAATAATCTATTGAGGACATCCAAATCTTGATAAATTATTTTCCTCAAGGAATTTAACTACAACAGTATCAGTTGCATTTTTAATAGGTATAGCCTCTACCCATTTGTTAAAATATTCTTCAGCAGTTAGAATCCATCTATGTCGATTACTTGATTGTGGATGAATCTACCCTATGAAGTCCAACCCCCATTGTAGAAAAGGTGCCTGAACCAACACTGGAACAAGAGAGAGTTTCGACAACTTCTATTTCCCTGCAAATATTTGACATTGTGTGCAACTTCTAACTCTTGCTCCAACTTCTTTAAATAGTGTGGGCCAGTAGAAGCTCGCCTTTAAAATTTTGTAAGTTGTTGCTCTCCTGCCATAGTGTCCAACACAAAACCCTACATGGAATTGATCTATAAATCCCTCTATTTCATTTTAAGTCAAACAGAGAAGAAGGATATTGAGAGGATACTTCCAGTATAGATTACCATTGATAATATAGTATTTAACTTATTTAAGGTTCATGGATTTACACTGCTTCAAGTCAAGTTCAACTGGACATTGAAAATCTCTAAGAAAATGCACAATATTAGAATACCAATTAGAGAGTATATATTTTTGATCTATATGAATGAGAATGGTTTGATCCGAAGAAGGAGGTTCTTATGGATTCTCTTCTAAATTTTGAGATGGTTCTTGTGGATTCTCCATTTCTGGATGTAAGGAAGGTTCTTGTGGATTCTCCCTTTCCGCAATTTGAGAAGGTTCTTGTGGATTCTTCCAAGATGAAATTTACTCCCATTACTTTGCAATTGGATTCAACCAGAAATTTGGCCAAACCTTGACCTTTCACTAGCTTTGTGGTCTTGATCTCAAGATCAAATTCAAGAATTTTGGCAATCCATCTCCCCCTTCTTCCATCAGTATCAGGTTGGGTAAAAATAGTTTTAACAACATGGTTAGGGACATAGGCTATAATCTGTGAATGCAAAACATAGGTTCTAAAGGCTTTGAGAGCTTGGATTAAAGCATAAGCTTGATTTCGATAATGTCATATTTAAGCTTGGCATCCTTCATGACTTTACTAAAGAAGGCTATGGGTTGATCATCACCATTTATATTTTTCTATAAAAGCACAACTACTAAGATTGTCTCTGATGCAAAAGAAAATATGCTAAAAGGGGAAGAGTAATTAAGACTGGCTAATGTAGGGGCTTCAGATATAGCCTTTTTGATCTGATCAAAAGCATATCTAGCATAAATTGTCCATTTCACTTCATTGTTCTTGTTTAACATATCAGTTATGTCTTTTACTATCTCTGTATAATTAGGGATAAACCTTTTGAGAAATTTAATTTTCCCAATGAAGGTTTGTATCTCTTTCTTGTTTCTAGGCAAAGACAAAGTTTGAATAGTTGAAACTCTTTTTGGATCAATGACAACTCCTACCTTGGATATAATATGCCCCAGTAATTTCCCTTTCTTTATAACAAATAAAGACTTCTTTGGATTTATAGATATGCCATATTTTCGACACCTGTCAAAAAGCTTTCTCAAGTGTTCTACGTGATTTTCATCAAAATAAGAGAAAACAATTAAATCATCTAGATAAATGATAGTGAATTCAGATGTCTTACCAACAAATTCTAGATACATGGCTCTCTAGAAAGTGGCTCCAACATTTGTCAGTCCAAATGGCATCCCGGCATACATAAATGTACCCTAGGGAGTGGTAAAAGTAATTTTGTCTTGTTCAGCTTGACTTACCATAATCTAGATGTAACCAGAAAATCCATCTAGCATAGAAATCTTATTTCCACCTGAAACTTTCTGAAGTAGATGTTCCATTTTGGGCAATGGGTAGTTATCCTTTAAATATGACTTATTTATATTTCAGAAGTCTACACATAACCTAATTTCAACATTTTTATTTCTAACAGGAACTAGGTTAGCCACTCAGTCAGAATACCTCAAAGGTACTATGATATGAGCATCAAGCAACTTTTCAAGTTCTTTCTCAATGGTTGGAAGAAGTATGGGATCGATTCTTCTTAATTTTTGTTGGAAGGGTTTTTCTTCTGGTTTTAAAGGAATTTTGTGCTCAATCAAGGATGCATCATAAGTTTTTAATTCATTATAAGCCCAGGCAAAAACATCTTTATCATTTTTAAGAAGATTCAAATATTTAATTTTAACATCTAAAGGCAAAGATGATGATAATTTAACATTTTTAACTTTGTCTAAAGTCCCAATATTGCACTCTTCAATTTCTTCTTCAGGTGAATTAGACAAGGAGTTTTTGGAGACATCATTATTATCAAATAATTTTTCCAATGGAACTAATCCTTTGGGAATAAATTTTTTATATAACTGAATGATATCATGATCAAGAATTTTAGGACTAAATGAAGTTTCTGAGGTTCATTGATTTGATTCTTGGACATCTTTTTGATCTTATTCAATTTGCATATTTGAAAATTCATCAATGACTTGAAGAAAAGATTTTAATTGTTCATCATCCTCAAAAATCTTGCAATGTTTAAGGTTATCAAGAATTGATGGTCTGTACTTGACTTGAATATGATATTCCATCAATATTGGCTCAGGGATTTTGAAATAGCTTGCTGAAACATCAAGAGAATCAGCATGCATATTCTCATCCCTAGGTATATCAACTATGTTAAATCCTTGAAAGGAATTTTCAATTGTATCCCAAACTTCATTTCTATAAGACCTAAGTCTTGGGTGCTTTGTTTGACATAGGTTTCTAACTTGCTTGACTATTAGCTCAAAATCAGAAAATACACTCATGTTTTGAACCTTTAGACTTTTAGCTAGTTCAAGACCAAGATGAAAAGCCTCTTACTCAACCACATTATTGGTGACTTCAAATTCAAGTTTACATGACTGAGTAATATTTTCTTTATTTGGTGAGATTAAAACAATCCCTTCCCCCGCTCCTTCCTTTGAGAAAGAGCCATCAAAATAAAGTTTCCATATATCTGATTTTACAATTTTAGGTTTGGAAACTGTATTTTCGATGGAAAGTTAAGTGTTTCATGAATTTTGCAATGATAACTGAAAGCAACCAAAATCCCGATCTACTGCATAGATGGGGTGATTTTTTTCTTTATCAGACCTGCAAACAGTATGGAGGAATCTAACTTCCCTATATAACCTTAAATGTTCACCTCCATAGACTGGTATAGTAGCAAAAGACATTTCCATCTGAAGTGATCCTCCAAGTTTAGCACAACATGATCTAGACATGATCATACCAAACTTGGCAGGGATATCAGTGACAACTATGTCTAAGACTATACTCTTAACAGATATTTGTGCCAAGGTCACAACTAGGTCTTTGATTAGTCCTAGGCATGGTACTTTCTTTGAATCAAAGGTGTAAAGGTCATGATAGGAACAAGTAACTTCTAACTAGAGTTGATCCATAATTACCTTTGGCATAAGGTTATGAGAAGCTCTAGAGTCCAACATGCAGTTATATAAGAGAAAATCATGGACCTTTAATGTTACATAAAAGAGTGGAACAATCTAATCAATCATATGAGAACTAGGGACAAAATGAACTGAGGGTTTTTCATCCTGTAAACTAATAATATCTCCCTCAAAATCTACACTAGACGATTGTATCCATTTAGACACTTTATTTTTATAACCAGGGTTCTTGGAAAGTTCAACTAAAGCGATAGAAATCTTGACTCTTTCCAATTCTTTCTTAGTATCAAAAGTTGCCAAAATGGTTTTATCAGATGAAAAGGTTTCAGTAGATGAATCTGTAGTTTGAGGTGTTGGAGTTTATGTTCGGATAGATTTTATTGCAGGTTCAATTATAGTTGTATATTTTGAAGGTCTACCTGGCCCTGATCTAGGTCTTAGATCATATCACTTATTTAACTCTGTAATAAAAAATTGAGAAAATGTTTGATATTTGGAAAGTTAAGCATCTCCTTGCTCTTGTTCAAAACACTGAGGTGAAGGAGCACTATTTCCATTTGTACTGTTAAAGAATCAAGATTATTGATATCTTTGGTAATTAAAGGACCTGCATCCTAAGGCTGTTGATCATTAATCAACAATGATGGTTGAATGTTTTGATCAAAACCTGGTCTCTGAAGGATCTGCATTTGAGGAGCTCTTCGAATTTGAGTTTGAGCTTGTGGCCTAACAACAATTTGCTGAGTAGTTCTAGGTTGTGATTCAATTTTAGAAATCCTATTGGAAATGTTTCTAAGTAAAGATGTAATTTCATCAATTTTCTGATCTTGAAGTTTAGATTTGGAAGAAGATGAGTCATCAATCCTAGATTTTAATTTTCTTCCTTCTTTCTATGCTTTGGCTTTAAGTTTTCTAGAAGAAGACCTATTAGCTTCAACCTCTATAGCATTTTTCTACATATCTTCTAATGTATTGGATACTCTTTCTCTTAGCATGACTATAAAGTCATATTCATGTTGGGTGTGGAGCTTAATTATCTTCTTTATTCAAAGGTATCACTACATTGGACCTTAGTTTGTAATGTGGTAGCAACACTGCCCATAATATTTTCACTTTAAGGGGGGTCCAAGGCGGGGAGGGGCAATGATCTTTAGGAGCCCCCCTTAGGCAAGGATCGGGGGCAGCACCCTCGAAGCTAAAAATAGATGTAAAATTTCCTTGTAAAATGTTGTAATTTCGTAGCTAATTTGGTCCGTTCATTAGGTGAAGATCTAATGGTAGAAGTTATGTTTAATTTAGGGTTTTTTCCCCTAGAAGGCAACCCCTTGATATATATGAGGGAATTGTATTGCGTCTATGTAGATTTGTATTCTGAGTGAGAAAGAGAGAGGAGATTGTGTGAGAGCAAAGAGGGAATTACATCGGACCCGTTGTAGGTTGTATCTCTTCAGTTTGTTGGATAATATAAAAGGAAGGATTGGATGTTTCGCGTGGATGCAACCCAGATTGGGTGAATCACATATATCTGTGTCTCTCTTGTTTTATGTGTTTATATTTCTTCAATATATTTTATGTGTTCCATTGCTTTGTAATATATAATTTTCTAACAACTAGTATCAGAGTCGAAGGTCTATTTGGCTAATAAACGCGCAAGAGAGAAGGGTTCCTGGTTTGAGTGGGAGCAATGGTAAAATATGGTAGGTTTAGGGTCAAAAAATTTAATGGCCAAAACTACTAGCTATGGAAGATGCAGATGGAAGATTATTTGTACCGGAAAGATCTGTACCAACCATTGAGTGGAAAGACATGTAAGAACTTGGGGTAAAGCCCAAGAGCAAATCCATGAGGGCTTAGGCCCAAAGTGGACAATATCATACCATTGTGGAGATATGTGGTGTCCAGAGTTCCTACAAGTGGTATGAGAGCCCAATTCCGAAGTTAGCCAAGTGGATGAATCCTTGGAATGTCGAACGAAGGTGGTGGGCCCCGGTAATATCACGATGGGACCTGTGGATGAGCTCGGTTAGATAGGCGGTGTGCTCCAGATTCTTCATGGACGTGTCCTGGTCCCAACACAGTGAAGAGGAGTTGACCTGGGATAGAGTATGCTCTCGACGCAGGGGGTGCTCCATGTAAGGCGTGTGCTTCCAACATATTGGAGTGGAGAATCCTGGTTGGTAGAGAGTGGACAGATGGATAATCATTTGAGGGGAGGCTCTGGATTTGATACCAATTGTTAAGAAATTTACCCAAGAACACAAATTAATGACGGAGAATTATTGAGAGAAACAAATATAAAAATGACCAGCAATAACTATAAACAGATGAACGCACATGTTTATCTGGGGAAAAACTTGATCATAGTGAAATTTCATTATCCTTGGCCAATACCCTAGCCAATCGGCCAAGTGAGCCTTCACCGCTCACCTCCAGGCCCTTGCATTACAATGAAGTCCTTCCAGCCTTTTATAGGCTTCATTACATATAATACCACGGGCAGAATACCATGGGTGCACAATACCATGTGCCCCAAAACCATCACTGTTTAACCTCATCAGCTTTTGACTCTATCCTGAGTCAAGTTTACCTAGCAATTTCCCCCCTTAAATTTGACTTGGGGTTCCTTGACTAACTCCAGGAAAACCTGCTAAGTGAGACAATCTCGCTCACTCTAGATCTTACCCCCCTCAAAGTTTTTACCTGGGGTATTGTTAACCGAACATCCCCCCTATCACCTAGGTCTAACCCAGACTTTACTAGTGATCATCGAGGGGTACATGTGCCTTACCAAGTCTTACAGTAGTATGCCCATTTACATGCAATAATTTTGACTTCATTAATTTTTTTTTTGTTTATTGCTGCTGCTATTCTGACCCATCTTCTCTCAATTTCGGGCATCCTTGTTTTGTTTCTTTGCTTCCTTCTTGCAAAGTTTAACTACCTTTAATTTCTGAGATGAATCCTTGAAACCCTCGCCTGGGGTGACTTCACCAGGAAGCCTTGATCTGGATCTGGAGTGTGATAACATGCAATGCTTCTTGTTTGGTTGATCTATATCCATAGCACCAGCGCAATAAATCATATCCCCTTCATTCACCAAGCTAAAACAAACCCTTGGCAACAAAATACGTTCTTCTCAAGCCAACGTGGCTCTGATACCACTTGTAAGAACTCTGGACACCACATATCTCCACAATTGTATGATATTGTCCACTTTGGGCCTAAGCCCTCATGGATTTGCTCTTGGGATTTACCCCAAAAGGCCTCATACTAATGGAGATATTTGTCCATCCTTATATACCCATGATCCTCCCCACTGCTATCCGATGTGGGACTTTGGTCGTATACCCAACAATCCTCCCCTTGAACAAAGGAACATCGAGCCTCCCCTCAAATGATTATCCATCCGTCCACTCTCTACCAACCAGGATTCTCCACTCCAATGTGTTGGAAGCACATGCCTTACATGGAGCACCCCGTGCCTCGAGAGCTTACTCTATCCCAGGTCAACTCCTCTTCACCGTGTTGGGACCAAGACACGTCCATGAAGAATCCAGAGCAAACCTCCTGTCTAACCGAGCTCATCCACGGATCCCATCATGATATTACCGGGGCCCACCACCTTCGTTCGGCATTCCGAGGATTCATCCACTTGGCTAACTTCGGAACTAGGCTCTGATACCAGTTGTTAGAATATTATATATATTACGGAGCAATGGAACACATAAAATATTGCAGAAATATAAACACAGAAAATGCTCAAAACAAGAGAGACACAGATATGCGTGGTTCACCCAGTTTGGGCTACATCCACCTCGAACAGCCAGTCCTTCCTTTCTATTATCCAGCAAAATGAAGAGACACAACCTACAACAAATCTTTTGTAATATCCTCTGTCTTCTCTCACAGTCTCACCTCTCTGTTTCTCGCTCACACAGAATACACATCTATCTCATAGCCTCAAATACAATGCCCTCATACAAAGAGAGGGGTTGCCTTCTAGGGCAAAAACCCTAAACTAAACATAAGTTCTACCATCAGATCATCCACCTAATGAACAGCCCAGATTGACTAGAAATTACTATACTTTTACAAGGCAATTTTACAGTTGTTTTTAGCTTTGGGGGTGCTGCCCCCGAAACCCCTCGCCAGGGGGGGGCTCCTAAAGGTCGCAACCGCCCCCCCGTGGACCCTCCTTGCAGCGAATATTTTACGGGTGGCGATGTCGCCCCTATTTTGAACTGGGGTCCAATGTGGTGGTACTTTTGAATATAGAAGATAATCAGGCTCCACACCCAACAAGACAAAGAATCCAATGAGTATGATAGACATAGAATGAGATATTCTCGACATAAATTCCCTTGGAACAATTTGGTTGTGCCTAGCAGTGTCAGTAGCCTTTAATATTTCAAAGGAAATGACAATAGAGGGTTTAATGTTAGCATTGGCCAAACTATATGAAAAACCGTCGGACTCGAATAAGGTATTTCTTATGAAGCATTTATTTAATATGAAGATGTTAGAAGGTGCATGTGTTACTAATCATTTAAATGAATTTAATACAGTTACCAGTCAGTTAAGCTCTGTAGGGGTAACTTTTGATGATGAAGTTAGGGCTCTGTTATTTCTGTGCTCATTGCCAGAAAGTTGGAATGGTTTATTTATGGTCATTAGTAACTCTATCTCTAGATCTATTACTTTAAATTTTGATGATGTTGTCAGTGCAATCCTTAGCAAGGAAATGCAACGGAAAATCTCCAGTGAGACATCAGGTAATGCTTTGACTGCAGAGACTAGGGGAAGAAAAATGGAAAGAGGAAAGAGCCCATGATATCGCAGTAAGTCAAGGAAAGGGAGATCCAAGTCCAGATTAGGGATAGTGTGCTGGAAATGTGGGAAGAAAGGACACCTGAAGAAAGACTGCAAGTCTCAGAATGGAAAGAAGGAGATGTGCAACAAGAAAACAATCGTGAAGTGAATGTGACAGGTGATGTGTTGAAAGATGATTTGATTCTTTCATTAGAAAATATTATTGATGCCTAGGTGGTAGATTTAGGGGCCTCATTCCATTCCACACTTGATAGGAAACATTTTCATGATTATGTTCAAGGAGATTTTGGACATGTTTGATTACGTGATGACAAACCTTGTAAAATCATTGGAATGGGTATAGTTTCCATAAAACAACAGAATGGAAATCAATGGCTATTGAAGGAGGTAAGGTATGTTCCAGATCTGAAGAAAAATATTATTTCAACAGGGCAGTTGGGAAGTGAAAGTTGTGTGACTACTTTTACAGATAAAACTTGGAAGGTCACTAAAGGATCCTTGGTAATAGAAAAAGGAGAAAAGGTTGGTACATTGTATTTATGCAGTGATATTTCTAATTTTGTTAATGCTTTAACCTCTACAGGAGAATATATGACATTGTGGCATCATAGGCTTGTGCACATGAGTGAGAAGGGGATGCAGATTCTTCACTCAAGAAATTTTTTGTTAGGTTTGAAGCATGTTGATTTAAAATTATTTGAGAATTGTGTTTATGGAAAACAAAAGAGTGTCAAATTCCTCAGAGTTGGGAAAGAAAAGAATAGTGAAAAATTATAGCTTGTGCATATAGATGTATGGGACCTGCTCAGGTATCATCACTTGGTGGCTCTCATTATTACGTTACTTTTATTGATGATGCAACCAGAAAAACCTGGATTTATTGCATTCGAAATAAATCTGATGTACTTGATACTTTTAAGAAATGGAAAGCTTTGGTTGAAAATGAGACAGGAAAAAGGTTGAAGTGTCTCAGATCAGACAATGGAGGTGAATATTGCAGCAAAGAGTTTGATAGGTACTATTCAAAGAATGGAATTCGCAGAGAGAAGACAATTCCAAGAACACCACAAGAAAATGGTGTGTCATAAAGGATGAACAGGAAAATGATGGAGCATGCAAGGTGCATGAGATTGCATGCATGATTGGCTTTACAATTTTGGGTAGATGCTGTAGATACTGTTGTTTATATAATAAATATAGGGCCTTCAAGTTCCTTAGATGGTGGTATTCTAGAGGAGGCATGGACATGTAAAAAGGTAGATAACTCATTTTTAAAGACTTTTGGTTGTGAAGCCTTTGTCCACATTAATAAATAAAATATAAAAAAGCTCGAGACAAAATCAAAGAAATGTACCTTTATTGGATATGGTGTTAATGATTTTGGTTATCACTTTTATGATTATGAAGAACACAAAATCATTAGAAGTAGAGATGTCATATTCAATGAAAAGGTTTTGTATAAGGATCAGCTGTAGGAAAAGAAAAAGGAAAAAGAAAACAAAGAATACACAGTGTTTGATGAGATCACAGAAAAAGTGATGGTGCCTAAAAATCATAATGATCAACAACTAGAACAACAACAACCACAACAACAACAAGCACCTCAAACACCTGAAAGTGGTGTTAGAAGATCTACTAGGATAAGTAGACCCCTTGAATGATACTCTCCTTCATTATATTATATATTGTTGACTGATTTTGGTGAACCAAAATGTTACGAAGAAGCAATGCAGGTAGAAACCAAGAAGAAGTGGGAGCAAGCCATGAAAGGAGAGATGGAACCCTTAGCAGATAACCAGACTTGGGACTTAGTCAGATTTCCTGCAGGTAAAACAACATTGCAGAATAAATGGGTCTATATGTTGAAGGAAGAAGATGGAGGTAAAAAAAGGTATAAAGCTAGACTTGTAGTGAAGGGGTTTCCACAGAAAAAGGGTATAGAATTTGATGAGATATTTTCTCCTTTTGTTAAAATGACATCAACCATAACTATTTTAAGTCTAGTAGGAGTTGAAGGTTTACATCTTGAGGAGTTAGATGGAAAGACAACCTTTCTCCATGGGGATTGGGAGGAAGAGATATATAAGTAGCAGCTAGAAGGATATGAGGTAAAAGGGAAGGAGAAACTAGTGTGCACGTTGAAGAAGAGCTTGTATGGCTTAAAAAAGGCTCCAAGGTAGTGGTATCTAAAACTTGATAGGTTTATGTCTGAACAAGGTTATACTAGATGTGACTTTGATCATTGTGTTTATCTCAAAAGGCAAAATGATGGCAGCTATATTATATTGTTATCGTATGTAGATGACATGCTTGTTGCAGGTTCTAACATGCAGGAAATAAATGTGCTCAAAAGAAAATTGGCGAACGCATTTGCAATGAAGGATTTGGGTGCTGCAAAACAAATCCTTGGTATGAGAGTAATTAGAGACAGGAAGAATAAAAAATTAACATGGTCTCAGGTTAAGTACATACAAAAAGGTGTTGAAAATATTTAATATACAATGTAAAACCATTTAGTATACCTTTAGCTAGCCATTTCAAACTAAGTAAGGAGGTGTGTCCCAAGACTCAGGAAGAAATGGCTTATATGTCTAAAGTTCCATATGCATCATCAGTTGGAAGTTTAATGTATGCAATGGTCTGCACAAGGCCTGATATTGCACATGCAATGGGAGTTGTAAGCAAGTACATGAACAATCCAGGAAAAGAACATTGGATGGCAGTGAAGTGGATTCTTAGGTATTTGAGAGGTACCACAAATAAAGCAATATGCTTTGGTGGTTCAAACATTGCTCTACAGCGATATGTTGATGTAGATATGGTGGGTGATAGAGATAATAGGATGAGCACAACATGGTATGTGTTTACTGTAGGTGGAATAGCTGCCAGTTGGGTTTCAAAACTGCAAAGTGTTGTTGCACTCTCAATGATGGAAGCAGAGTATGTTGCTACTACAGAGGCTAGTAAAGAAATTATTTGGTTACAAAGGTTTCTAGATGAATTGGGTAAGAAGTAGGATTTGGGTAGGTTATACAGTGACATCCAAAGTGCCATACATCTTGCAAAGAACTATGCATTTCATCCCAAGGATAAATATATACAACTCAAGTACCATTTCATACGGTCAGTGTTGGAAGATGGATAATTGAAGCTGGAAAAGATACACACTAGCCAGAATCGTGTAGATATGTTAACAAAAGTTGTAACTAGGGAGAAACTAAGATTCTGCTTAGTTTCAATTGGTCTTCAAGTATGATGAAGAAGATGAGAAACATCGAGGTCCAAAGTGGATTCATTGTGCAGCAAATGAAGCATCGGTGGAGTTGCTATAATCAGTCTCCAAGTGGGAGATTGTTGGGTGTGGAGCTTGATTATCTTCTTTATTAAGAGGTATAACCACATTGGACCCCAGTTCGTAATGTTGTGGAAACACTGCCCGTAATATTTCCGTTGCAAGAGGGGTCTAGGGGGGGAACAATGATCTTTACGAGCCCCCTTGTAGCGGGGGATCCAGGGCAGTGCCTCGAAGCTAAAAATAGATGTAAAATTGCCTTGTAAAATGCTGTAATTTCACTCAATATGGGCCGCTCATTAGGCAGAGATCTGACGGTAGAAGTTATGTTTAATTTAGGTTTTCTTCCCTAGGAAGCAACCTCTCACTATATATGAGGGGATTGTATTGCATCTATGTAGATTTGTATTGTGAGTAAGAAAGAGAGAGGAGATTGTGTGAGAGCGAAGATGGAATTACAATAGATTTGCTATAGGTTGTATCTCTTTAGTTTGTTGCATAATATAAAAGGAAGGACTAGTTGTTTCCCGTGGATTTATCCCAAATTGGGTGAAGCACATATATCTATGTCTCTCTTGTTTTATGTGTTTTCTGTGTTTATATTTTTGCACTATATTTTATGTGTTCCATTTCTGTGTAATATATCATTTTCTAACAATTCAAATCCTTTGGAAAATATAACTTTTTTAGCTGCTACTGGTGGCTTACAATCAACAAGAATTTTATGATAGAGTTTATTAAATCTCTTGATAAATTTGGCCACTGGTTCACTAGGGTTTCTCTTCAATTGTTCAAAATTAGTAAGAAAGTAGACAAAATCCTTATTTACCCCCCCATTGATTCTTAAAGATGGTTATGAGCTCATTCCATGTCCTAATAGAGTCAGGTCTAGGTTTTCTAAACCAGATCCTAACATTTCCTTCTAAGGATTCCATAAATAATCTCATATAAACATTTTCATTTTCTGTGTTCATATTATCAGCAAAATCTAGGAAAGTAGCTACTTGATCTTCTGTTGAAGGACCTGTTTCACCATTGAATCTTGGTAAATGCTTTAGATATCCATCTGGAAAATTTGCCAAGTTTTGATGAAGAACTAAAGTAGCATATCTTTCTTGTACAATGGGTTGAAAATCCATAGTGGAAGGTGGAGTTTGGGGTGATTGAGTAGATGATGAAGAAGAAGAGGAAGATGATGAAGATGAAGGTGAAGAAGAAGAATCAGTAGGGGTATTAATATGTGGAGAAGAGAAAGAAGGAGGAAACCTCCTTGAAGATTTCAAAGGGGTTTTAATAACCAATTTCTGAACTCCTGATGGAAGGTCTTCCTTATTTTCAAACAAAGGAATTGAATAGACAAAGAATATTTGTTCAAGATTAGTGGAAGTTTATGGAACAAAATAAGGAGTTGGAGAGATGAAATCTGTAGGCTTGAATTCAGGTAAATGTAAACCCAATTCTTCCTCAAATGAAGGTGATGTTATAAGAATGGATGGAACTTGATATGACTCAAGTGATTGGATTAAAAAGGCTGATGGAAGATCTAATTCTTTTGAATGGAGTTTAGAAACCCTAGGAGGTAGTTTAGTCCAATCCAATCAGGATTAGATGGTACAAATGAAAAAGGATCTACAAATGATATATCTTCAGGGTGTAATGCTAAAGAAGAAGAAGAGGTTTGATTTCTTCTCCTTAAAGAGGCTCCCCTAATAAGTCTCTCTGGATCTAGTAGAGGGTTAACAATATCAGAATCAGAGCATGATCTAGTATGCTTAAAAGGAGCCAGCTTGAAATAGTGGAATTGGCAGGCGAAAGTTTTTGACCTATATCTAATCCTTTATTCACCTTAAAGGAAAAGAGAAAAATCGTTGCCCCAAGGAAAATAAATCTTTCAATCCTTCGCTCCCCAGCAACTGCACCAATATGATGTTGTCCTTTGAGATAACTCTAGGTCAATTAGTTATGCCAAAGAATCTATAATGTTTTGTTGTTTTGAATGGTTGGACGACCAATGAACAATTTATAAACAAGTGCTTCAAACTTATATAGATTTTGAAGTAAAATAAAATGTTGTTCTTTAACTAAACATAGACAATTTGATTTTAATGGGGTGGAAAAGTAGAGGATGAAGAAGCATAATTCATTTAATATTCAAAATGAATACTTAACCAATTATAAGAAGAAATTAAGAAAAAAATGTTTTTGTTAATCAACAAAACATAATTAAAGTATTACAGATATCTAATGTAATTTATAATTAAAGAGGAACTCACAATAACAAACAGTTCTATAAATTATTCTCTTTTTATAAACACAATTTCGGAGAGGATTAAAAATGAGACTGAAACTCAGTTAAATTTTGAATCAGATAATTGTAAAAGACTTAATTTATATGAAGAAAACATGATGAATGAATAATAGGAAATAGAACTCACTGAGATACAAACCATATGAGATAAATGCATAATCCTTTATTATTCCAAAAAATGCTCCAACTTAGTACAAATATGCTTGATAGCTTGCTCAAGGCTTCAAACCATAATAAATCAAAGAAGTATTTATTTATACAAAAATTTGAAAAAGATCTATGTTCCGTTGGTATAGTATACCAAAATAAGAAAAACTTACAAAAAAAGGACAATATTGTAGTAACTGAAAAACTGCTAAAGAGGTGGCTCTATATTTTGGAAATCTATTGATGATATGGACTGAAAAATATGACAAGATGTCATACTGTTAGGTTCATAAATTACTCAATTGTTTCACACAGTTGATCCAATCTTTGTTCACTTGGGATTTCTAAATTCACCATGTTTCTAAATGTTTCATCCACTTTTGTATACCTACGCAACAAATTATAGAGATAACCATAAATACAGAGATGCAGTAGAAATAATAATTCATTTCATTAATGTAAAATATTGAAATATGCTTACAAACAGAAATGGAAATAAACTAGCTCGAGTGCAGGTAGCTTATCTATGAGAAGAGATGTGGCAGCTACATGCCTCTGAATTGTGTTGCAATGAGGCTCAAAGGCCTATTTATTGTTGAGAATCAACGAAAAACCCTAAACATCCAAAAACCTAACCCTAGGAGATGAAGCGTCAAACTATGGGCCCCGTTTGGGTAAATTAGTACATCAGCTTCCTAGCGTCATAACTTTGGCATACGATCTTCATTTGATGCACACAATACCAAGTTAGAAAGATCTATCTGAGGACTACAACCTTTGAGTGAAAAATATCAACTCTTAACCCATGTTTGTCCCAATGTTCCCAAAAACCATTGTTTAGGGCCTCAAAACGGCTCCGGAAGTTCAGGACTCGAAAAACTGCCAAAAATAGTAAATTGTGCTATAGTTAATGAAACTGAAAAACTAAAGAGACAGTTGTGGGGGTCCAAGTGGGATAGGCAGGTGGCCACCAAAATACACTTGGATCATTCCTCCCCCCTTAGGAAGCAATGGTCCCCATGGGTTGAGTGCCTCCATGAGATGGGGAAATGTCTGTTGAACTTGTTCTTTGGTGAGTTTTTCTACAATCTCTGATGTGTCCATTAATGGTGGGAAGCATGGTCGAGGGCAATCCATATTGAACACTCGGTGCAACCAAGGAATGGGGGAATGTTGTGCTTCAAAGCATTGTTTCCCACAACCTTCGTAATGGTGTAAGGACCATATTGGAGTGGTCTGAGCTTTTGATGGGCTCTCGTAAGGCGTTCCTTCTATGGATACAACAAGACTTTGTCATCCACTTGAAACTTGTGTGGCACCCGATGTTGATCATGTTGCTACTTGTACTTGGCAATTTCTATAATGGAGCGATGATATATCGGTCCGTTGGGTAGATGTGCTCAAGAGTGAGATCGAACGAATGCTTGACCTGACAGTTAAAAGGCTTACAGTACCCTTGTGGGTGAGGAGAAGATGCTCCTATCTTCTTTCATGACCATATCCACCTGCTTTTGCTGCGTGGAGGAACCCTTCCTGGGGGCCATGGATGTGGCTACGATCTTCCCCTTATCTTGAGAGTGACCCAAAAAGAAAATGAATTTCCTAGTCTAGGAGATGATCTTATTGCATTTCTTAGTAGAGATCAAAGAGGTGGCAGTAGGTGGGGCTACCTCTGGTATCCTGTATAATGAATTACCAAAAGAAATGATAGCAATGTGAGGCCTTGACTCATACACAACATGTCTCTTCCACAGGTATGGTTGGCCTAATAATACATCAAAAACATCGAGAGGTGAAACATCACACAATACCTCATCTATGAAGGGTTT
This sequence comes from Pinus taeda, assembly GCA_000404065.3. Lineage (NCBI taxonomy): Eukaryota > Viridiplantae > Streptophyta > Pinopsida > Pinales > Pinaceae > Pinus > Pinus taeda. Next base: position 28,281 of record APFE030983120.1, read on the forward strand.
GATGCTATAGGGAATGTGACACTGCTGGTGGAATCAGATATCTCATCCTAGGTGAAGCCACCTGATACTGTATGACTGTAGGTGTGGTCTGTTAGTAGACCCAACCAATTCACAAACTCTACTAAAATGAGGTTCTTTTGGTTGACACTACCGAAAATGAATTGCAGTGGCGAACCCTTCACCCACATTTGTGAGTGGAAAAGATGTTTCCCCTCCTCTGGATTGTCGAGATTATTCTTCTGGAATTGGGCGCTGGCAATAGTGGTGCTAACATTTGCATCAATAATTTGCTTCTCTTTATCATTCCTCTTGTCAGGTATTGACTCAAGGTCAGAACATGCATATGATTCTAAAGCCTTCAGCTCGGCCACCAACGACTGTTTGGTCTGACACTCACTTGTGTTATTAGTGGGGTTCTTATGGAACTCACACCACTTTCCTGTGTCCTTATTTGACTTCGTGGTGTTGTTTTTTTCTTGTGGCTTCAACATGTTGTCTTGGGTCACACTGTCTTGGCTTTGTCCTTGGTTTTGTGGTTTGGGGAAGCCTTTCCCTTGCTTCAGATTCATGGATCCAAAGTCTCATTTCTTCTATTTAAACTTCTGCTCGATCTTGATAGCGTATTGGAACGTCGTGCCGAGAGAGGAAATGTCCAGGAAATCCATCTCATCTTGGGTGTACCTGTGTAGGTAGCCGTGGTATTTGAGTACCAAATGCCACTCAGGATCCTTGATACCCAACTTTGTACGAAGGGTATGAAAAATGTTGGTATACTCCGGCACATCTTGGTCCCTTCTTTGTCGCAGTGTGGTCCACTTTATGTATTTATCCTCATAGCTTTTGAGAGGGTAGTACTGATCCTTGATGGCATCCCAGAATGAATTCTAAGTGGGTGCGATTGAAAATAGTGAGGTCATACTTTCATGCTTCTACATGCAGTAGGTTTCCCACCAGTCCTTGATGTGGGGGGCTGCTTTGAGAAGTGAAAAAGTGATTGTTCCCGACTGGAAAAATCATGAACGGAAAAATATCCTTATATTATATTTAACCATTTATCTACAACATCTGTATCTATCTAACCCTTGAATATGGGGATTTCAAAGTTAAATTGTACCTTAAATGATTTGGCACTTCCAGAGTAGCTGCCGGAAGTAGATGCATTGCCCCTGGGTAGCCGTTGAAGGATCTGAGCAAAGTTGTCCATCATCACATCCCTTTGTCGCTTGAGGGATTCTTCAAGCAAGATTTTTATAGGATTCACGGTCCCTCATCTTTCTTTTCATCTGCCATGGGAGGTCGTTGATATTTGTGAGGCTGGTCTTGCAAAGGTTCAACTAGTTCAAGCCCTAACTCCTTATATCCCAACCTCGTTGGGGACATGCAAAGAAAAACAGAGAAAGAGTAGACCAATCTAATACCACTGATATAGATTTCTATAGGAACACAACAAATTACAAAGATAACCATAAATATAGAGATGCAACATAAATAATACTTCATTTCATTATTGTAAAATAGTGAAATATGCTTACAAACAGAAATGGAAATAAAATAGCTCGGGCATTGGTAGCTTATCTCTGAGAAGAGATGTTGCAGCTACATGCCTCTGAATTGTGTTACAATGAGGCTTAAATGTCTATCTATTGTTGAGAAACAATGGACAATCCTAAACATCAAAAAACCTAACCCTAAGAGATGAAGCGCCAAACTCTGGGCCCCATTTGGGTAAATTGGTACATCAACTTCCCAGGGTTGTAACTTTGGCATATGATCTCCATTTGATATGCACAATACCTCATTGGAAAGATCTATCTGAGGAATATGATATTTGAGTGACAAACGTCAAACTATGCCCCATGTTGTTCCCAGTTTTCCCAAAGAACATCGTTTAGGGACTTAAAATGGCTCTAGAAGTTCAGGACTTGAAAAACTACCAAAAATAGTAAATTGTGCTACAATTAAGGAAATTGAAAAGCTGAAAGAAACAATTGTGGGGGTCCAAGTGAGATAGGCGGGTGTCCACCAACATCCACCTGGATCAACCTCTCGATATTTGGCTTGGTGAGGAATAAATGCCTAATTTCATGCTTAATGGTCAAATCAAACTCCAAGGCTTCCAGAAAAGCCTTCCATGTTATCTGTCCTTTGATTCCTACAAATTTGGTTTTTTCATTGCAATAGTATACAATTTCTTGCAATAATCTTCTCATTCGATCAACTTATGATTTAGATCTACCAACCCTGGTAGTCCCTTTTGATTTAACGCATTTTACTTTGAATGAAACCTTCAAACAACAATATCTAGGGTTTGACATTTTGTTTTTAATTTGTTTTAAAATTCCTCTTTTGTAAGACCTTCTTAATCTCTAAGATGGTAGTTGTTCTATCAGAAATATTTATTCCTTCTATCTCTTCTCTTCTTTTTGAATTTAACACCTTGATCATATCTGTGGTTTCTACTGGCTTGGTCTTCAAATCATTTTTCTGTTCTTCTATCACTGCTCTACATCTAGTGATGAGTTCTTGTTGTTCAACCATAATTTTTATGGATGGCCATACATCTATCATAGATTGGCTGATGTGTGTCCAAATAGTTTCCTTGGCATGGCCCAAAGTATCTTCCATTAGGGACTCACTTTCCTTCCAATTTGTGGGACTTCTGCATCTCCTGCACATACAAAGTATCATTCTTGACTTTTTGCAATTCTAAACTTTGGAACTTTTGCAGTAACTTCTCATTTTCCTGTTTCTCTATGGCCAATTCTTGTGATAATCTTGTTGTATCAGTTGCTAATGATGTAGAATCAATGGTTGTTGATGATGAACTAGGCTTTATATGTACAACTCCTATTGGGACTGCTATGACTGGAACCATAGCAAGCTATGATGATTCTTTCTCCTTTAGTAGCTCTTCAATCTACTCTTCCATTTTCTTTAGCCGTATATTTTTCTCAAGGATAAGCTTGAGCATTTCCTCCTTTTTTTGTCCATTTTCTGCTATGTCCTTTATTACAGGATGTTATCGAGAAGGTAACTTCAACTATTTCTTTAATGTAGCAATGTCTGCATCTTTCTTTTTGAGGAGTAACTCTGCAGCATTGACATCTTTGGGATCATATCCTACTTTAATCACAAAGTCCTCTAGTTCCTTTATTCTGTTATATTTGGCTAATGAAGAAATCGTTTCTAACTTGAGCTGAGACTACACATTGAATAGAGCAGTCCTAAGTTTGGAAAGAGACATAGTTGTAGTTGTCATGGTGGAAAACAACATTTCACCACCCTGTCTGTGCATATCCATCTGGTAAATTGGATGGACATGACTAGTATCAAATGAAAACACAGTATTTTTATAATCTGATGGAGACTTCGGAAATGGAATTTGGGCTTGCAAGAAAGCCATTTGCATTATGCCTTTCTCACTATCAAAAGCAGAAAGATGCCTATGCTGGGAAGTTGATGTTTGTTTCAAAAATTGGTTGTATACATTAGACTTCAAAGTCTCATTCTTCTATTTAATATTAAGGAACCTTGAGAAGATTTTTTGATCATTTGAGGAACTGGTTCCTGTGGACTGAATGATTTCTAGAGGCTCCCTAGAAGGTGAAGTTGTAGGAGGAGTTGTTGAAACACTAACTCCTGCTAATGTAGAAACTTCTGAATATCTGAGATCAATTATTACGGGTTGATTTTCTTTTGTTGATGTGACCAAGCCAACCTTTGGCTTGTTCTGTTGAAAAATGAATCCTTTCATAATATCCTCAGTAGATGAAGTCTCCTCTCTTGCCCATTTTTGTTGCTTGCCCTAAGCAACTAGAGTTTGTTCAGTTGGAGTGGATACAACTTGTGTATCTGCATCTTGAAGTGTCCCATCAACCCACTGCTCTTGATTCATGAAATTTTCTATTTGTGGTCTTGGAGTATGATTATAGGAAGTCATTTTTAATTCAACTTTCAAGGCATAAATACTACCAAAAGGGTCATAAGACCAGGTAAATATAGGCTGGAAATTCATCTTCTTTAACAATGTATCTGCCTCAACACCAACTAATCTGGTGTTACAAATGATGATTCAATCTTTGCCTTGATCTTGAATTGATATTTCCTTTTGCCTGACACAAAGTCCAGGTCATCCATGTTGATCATCTGGCTAATATATTCTAGATAAAAGATTCTCATAGGAACATACTTGGTCAACTTATATGGTGTAAGCTCACAACCATATACCCTTATCTCTATATAGTTTTGGTATAAATACTAGTCACTAGTTTTAGTCTACTCACTCAAGTGTAAAATCCTCCTAATTTCATATTCAATCCTTGACTCCATCAAATTGTTGAGAAGTTGTGCCATTGGATGTATGAATGTATCTATAAAATATGAAAATGAAGAGCTGGTAGAAGTTGTCCTGACTATTTCGGTCCAATGAATCACTGATTGATTGACTCCTTGTTCATCCTGTTTAAGCTTGATAGTAAAATGTCTCCCTACTGAAAAAGAAATATGTGAACAATTACAAAGTTGTAGCTAAACACTCCCTATACAGTAAAATTCATGAATTGTTCATGTATGTTATCAGTCAGGAATTGGTTGTAATTATACATGAATGTTGGTTTCTGATCTTTGTTGAAGATGGAAATGAATCCAAGAATTGTTTTGTCAACGAACTAGTCATCTGGATATCCTAACAAGTATGAACGCAGAGAAGTACAATGACTGAAGGCTTCAGGGAACATGGAAGATGAGTAAGTTGGATTCCTTTTTGGTAATTTTGCATCCTCAGGTAAAAATATTTCAAAGATTTGGGCTCTTTGTGGAAAGTTTAACTTATGGTACAAATCCATAAGTACTGCTCATGAAAAATGGTTGAGAGAGTCTAATTGAGGGATTAGGAGCATCTGGTTTATGGTTTCAGTAGAGATGGTGATTAGAATGTTTCCATTCTAAGCCACCACTGCTCTTTTTATAGGGTCATGTTTGGCTTGGCACTAGGTAATTAGGTAGGGAAATCATGTGTTTTTGGAAACTGAAGAAAGGCAATAGTGACTCCCAAAATTTGATTGGGTCTTGTTGGTCAAGGTATTTTTTTTGAGCCATAGGTGTAGTTCATGGAAATCGAACTAAAACTTGGCTTCTGCAATCTTGAAAAGTGGTTCAACAAGAGGAACATGGTCAAGATCGTGTTGGGTGGTAGTAGAAGTGCTCTCTTCTGTACTCTGCTTTTTAGCTTTTCCTTTTAAGGCCATGCTAACAGACATAAGAAAGAATGATTCTGGTGACAGATTGATTGAATATGAAGAGGTTCTGTAGAAAACTATTTCACCTGCAACTAACAATAAATAGTCAGAGGAAAGTGATAAAGAGGCAGATTTAGGTGTATTTATAACATGCAGGGATGGGCTAATAGTTTTATTTATGACCATAGCTGATTTAATGTACAGGAGCAGAACTACAATGGACTAATAGAAACGGGTATGACAATAGGGCAATGGGAATTTGAGATGGCAATAGATAGGATGACTTGCAAATGGGTATGTGAGGTGGCAACATTGGATTGGTTAAGGGATAACGGTCGAGGCACGGGGTGGAGGACTGTTGGTGGAAGGAAACCATGAGTGGGTTTCAGAGGGGGTAGTGAACGGTTTGTGGTTTTGAGCAGGGGGAGGGGGCAGGGCCACAGAGTAATTAGATGGTGAAAGGTAGGGTTGGGACATC